>BLSH010069051.1:492573-506116 GCA_018402905.1 Glandirana rugosa | reverse complement strand
TCGCGCTATATATATATATATATATATATATATATATATATATATATATATTTGATCCCCAAGCAAAACATGACTTAGTACTTGGTGGAGGAAACCCTTGTTGGCAAGCACAGAGGTCAGATGTTTCTTGTAGTTGGTTACCAGGTTTGCAGACATCTTAGGAGGGATTTTGGTCCACTCTCCTTTACAGATCTTCTCTAAATCCTTAAGGTTTCTTGGCTGTCGCTTGGCTAGTGCCCCCACTAACAGAGCGGGGAACCGCCGTGTTTACATCGGCGGTTCCCCGTTCTTTGGCTGTGGCCGCTCATCGCGGCTCGCCGGTGGACATCGGGTCCACCCGAGCCGCGGGCACACTCCTCAGGAGTACGTCGGGCACGCCCTCAGCGGCCACTCACGATTCGCGCTCAGTATCCACACTGCCGCCGTAAATACACGGTAGACGGTGTGGAAGTGGTTAAGCAAGCATTTTACTGAGTGAAACTGATGCATTTAGTCTGTTTTGTTTTGATTACCTGTGATTGGCCAGAGCCAATCACGTGGTACAGATGGGCTGTGATTGACCCTGTCTGTACCATGTGATCACACTGACCAGTCACAACTAGCATCACAGTTGTATTTAAAGTGGTTGTACACCCAGCATAAAAAAATAATAAAAAAAAAATGTAAGGCAAAGGCATAATGAATACTAGCTCATGATGAAATACTTCAGAACAAATATCCGACAGGGCCGCCCGGTCCCCGCTGAGGGAGATGTGTCCTCGGGGGTTCCTTCTGGGTTTGCGGCTCTGACGCTGTGAGTGGCCGGAGCCGCGAGACATAACTCCTGCTCATGCGTGCGCGGGAGCCTTCGGTTCCGGCAAGGTCCGGCAGGGTAAGCAGCTGCATATACAATATCTTGTAAACCTGTACGGTTTAGAAGATATTCCCTTTCTAATGCAATGGGGCATTACGGCGCACGCGCCGTGTACGTCCCGGCGCATGCGCCGTTTATGTGCCGGCAAAGGCCCGGCATTAGTTCCGGACCTTGCCGGGAAAACCGGGTCCCACACGCATGTGACGTCTCGCGGCTCCGGCCAGTCACAGCGCCGGAGCCGCGTACCCGGAAGCAAGATCCGTGGGAAGATGTCCGCTCCCACAGAGGGGACCGAGCAGCCCGGTCGGATCTTCGTTTCAAGGTGAGTATTTCATAATGAGCTAGTATGCGGTGCATACTAGCTCATTATGCTATTGTCTTGCAGATTTTTATTTTTATTTTTTTTAGGGTAGACAACCGCTTTAAGTGTTATTTGTCACCCATTACATAGTTACTAGCCAACATTTACTGAATAAATGATTTTTTTATTAATCTTTTGTCAGGTCGATATAAAAACTACACTTATAAATAAATATTATAATAAAATACACTCACAATTTATATAAAATAAATAAATACATAAATATATATTTTTTTCTTTTTTCAATGTTGAAAACATAAATAACAAAATACATAAATAGAATAATACATAAATATAGAAAAATCATTTTAAAAATATTTCTTTTCAGTGAACTCGGTCACACGGT
Organism: Glandirana rugosa; assembly: GCA_018402905.1. NCBI lineage: Eukaryota > Metazoa > Chordata > Amphibia > Anura > Ranidae > Glandirana > Glandirana rugosa. Next base: position 504,556 of record BLSH010069051.1, on the reverse strand, counting down.
TAGGAAAGGATTCCCAGTAGGTGTTGTCTTCTCATACGAGACGAGAGCTGATTGGTCAGCAGGAGAGTCCTCCGGATTTCAGCGAGAGCAGTTTTCTGAGCGCATACCTTGTTGTCCTGTGGAATATAATGGGGTAAATGTTAATGTGTGTATGAGGGAACCATAGACACTCAAAGACAGATAAGCCAAAGAAAATCTGCCAGTGACATATATCCACCAACTATCAGCTGTCTGCTCAGTTTTGTTAAAAAAGATAATTTTTTTGAACCATCTGCTACTTTCTTAGCCCTCTCAACTAAATTGCTGTTTTTATCTAAGAACCCCTCCCATGAGGATCCATGGACAATTGGCCTTTTAATAAGTGAAGGAGAGGAGGGTGACTTACTTGCTCATCTAGGATCTCATGTAGGGTAATGAATTGCTGGTTGATTCCTTGTATGAAGAGCGGGTTCTCTGCTCCCTCTGGGATCTGGAAGATAGAAAATCCCTATATATAACTCTCCCATCTATATAGGCCTGGAAGAATGAGCCGAGGGTAGTAACATGGACACTTACACAGTCAGACAGCAGGTCTTTCTGGTAATTGAGGTACCCCTGAAGCTTCTCCCAGGATGGACAGTCATAGCCCAGCTTTTCCTTGTATTTCCCACAGAACTGGAGGATTTGGTTGGCGACTTCGTGCACAGCGATGGCTGCAGACTCAACCTAGAACAATTCATACATTATTAATACTTTACAATTGAGAGATGACATTAGTACCATGTGATTAGCTCATTTCTAATCCAGATGAACCATTGTTTTATTGGGACAACGCTAGAGGTAGAAGTTTTTTCAGGTTTCTATTGCTGTATGTGATTTTATTGACTAAAATTCTGTCTTATTTTTTTATCTGTGTTAAACAAGTTTGAAAACCCAAATTGTTTTTGTGGAATTTACTGGTACAAGGAGGACTGACACATAAAAAGTACAAAATGTTTATTACAAAGTTTTAAAATCACAACCTAAAAACAATTTGGTGTGAGTCGTACAGATCTGTCTTTAATTCTAGAATTGTAAAATGTATTTAACATGCATATATTTATTGTGTATATTTGTTCAGTTAGACTATTCTTCCTTGCCTCCAAAAAAGGCAAGGTCCTGAAGAAGCAAGTAATGTGAAACGCGTTGACCTCTTGGGTTATGATATGCAAAGATATACTGTATATGAATAGCATATATGGTCATGTGAAACAAACTGAATTAAATTCTGAAATATTGTTAAGTTGTGATTTTAAAGCTTTGTAATAAACACTTTGTACTTTTTATGTGTCAGTCCTCCTTGTACCAGTAAAGTCCACAAAAGCAATTTGGGTTTTGAGCTATGTAATTAATGGATGTGATAGGCCATTAGCAGCCATAAACGTATCTATGGCTATGTTAAACCAGTTCAGGCAATAAGGAGATCTGAATCTTCGTGTTTTTGTTGCTGGAAGAATTTACCATTGCTTCTTGTCCTTGTCACACCCTATTGTATTCGGGAACATGAGGTGTCACCAGGACAGTCAACGTAGGAAAAGCTCACCAATGGGGATCGATGATCGAACCCTTCATCTACTCTGCCCAAAATAAAAAGGTTTTACATTGAGTTGGGCTACTTTTTTGAACTTACTATAAAGCTTGCAAGTCTATCCAAAAGGAAAAATGCATTCTGGGAAAATTCAAATTTTAAATGGTAAACCCATTAGTTTTTCATGCTCTCTGCACATAAAGCCTTACATGATCTTTTGGCAGCACTGATCATACTGCTCTTGCTAGTGGGTCTGATCAGCTTTGGAAGTGAAAGTCTTCTACACTGGCCCCCCTTTCCAACATGGCGAATCACTTACCTTAGAGATTTGGTAGAGATGCTTGATATCAGGTAGACTGAAATTACTATTGAGACAAACGGCTGAAGAATCTTGAGTGGAAGTCTGTAATGCATAGTATAATAGAGTTACCCTCACCTATACATTCAATGTCCACAATCTCGTAAAAAATGTACAACAGGATCAAGAAGAAGATAGATTAGAAGAGAGTGTCAGGTCACCTGGGGTCAGGTGACAGGTGCGCACCGCTGGGGTTAGGGGTGCACCGCTAAGGTTGTGGACCCTTAGCTGACTGCTGCGAATGGAGCTCTGGGTGATGCAGGAAAGCAGATCCACTGGAGCACTGACACAGATACACAGGGAGCTAGAGCATCGGTTTCCCCAGGGCACGGAGTCTAAAAGCCAGCAGGTTTTCACCAGATCCTCTGATGGTGAGGATGGACTTGGCCTCAACTGACTCCAGGTTGTGCCACCCAGGGTCTCCCAGGTCACGCTCACGGCTGGCTACTGGTGGATAGAGAGGTAGTAGCAGTGGAGGACAACAAGCGATAGTGAGTAAGATAACCAAGGGTCAGGGCCACGAGAATACAAGGACAGACAGGAGAACACGCCAAAGAGTGGTGTATGAAGCAGACAGGAATAGTCACAGAACAAGCCATGGTCAGGGTAACAATCAGACAGGAATAGTGAAAGAACAAACCAAGATCGGTAGATGGAATCAGACGTGGAGCACACGGCAGGAACCGCACACACAGGAAGCCTGACACACAATGTTGGTTGGCGGCTCTGGCTAGCCCAGCATTGTGTTATATAGTGTTCCTAATTGGGGCCTGGGGTGGAGCCCTGCTGAGGGAATATTACTTAAGCACACAGGTGAGAGGGGCATGGCCTCTAAGCTGAACACATGCAGATAGGTAAGCAGACAGATAGGACATGAAATGTACTGCAGATTCATGACAAAGAGGTTCATGACCAAGATGGAGAGAAATGGCAGGGTGGTATCACCTCCATAACTGGAGCAGACAGACCCAGAGGTAGTATGAACCACCATTTATGGTTTAGCAGAGGGAGGCAAGGGTTCTGAAGGGAGAGGAAAGAAGAGCAGAGGTTGAGGATTTCAGCATTTAGATTTTAGGGGACACCGAAGATGAGATGCCAGGGATGGACAGACCAGAGGTGACATGAACCTCCATTTATGGCTTTACATAGTAGAGGAAAGCCAGAACTCCAATGGGGATGTATAGAGCAGAAGTAGGAGTTGGGTGATTACAGCATTTGAATTTGTGAGCACACTAAAGATACATAGATAAGACCCCGAATGACAAGAATGGACAGAGCAGAAGAAAACTGTCTGGAACTCACCATCTGATTGAAGTTGTGCAAAATCTGTCTGCTCACGTCTTCTTGGTTTCGATGGAGCCATTTGCAGGATTGGGCAGAGGCAATGAAGCTGAGGCTCACCAAGATGATAATTGTCCAAGAGTATGTGGTGGTCATTGCGGCTGGTTAAAACAACATAGAACATAGATATTGTACATTATATGTATATATTCATGTAGAGGAAGATGTAGTGGAGCAGGGAGGATGGTTCTTACCTGTGTCTATTGGATTGCTTTGTAGACTTGGTCCTTTTTCTCTTTGGTCTTTGCAGTGTCCTTAGGATTCTGGTCCTGTTTGGTCCTTGCGGTGTTCTGAGCTCCATCTTCTCCGCTGCACTCTTATACACTGAGAGGGAACCTACTACAAGATATCACAGAAGTGAAGTCTGTTAATCTGGGATCTTCCTGAGCTTTTACTTTCCCTTACCAATTTTTTTTTGTCAAGATGTTCCACATCGGTGAAGACCTCTTGTGGTCTCTTGGTTTATGAATCTTAATGTACTGAAAACTTTCCCAATTAACCAAAAATGAAGTGAAAAGCAAGTCCTACAAAGGCAGTGACAACATGTCTGCATATAGAGTATGATTCCTGATCTGCTGTATCTGATTTAGACAAGATTAGATGTTTTCACAGACATCGCACCAAAATTTGCTGAGCAGGTGTGACATTGCATAGCAAGTTCTTTTATCGTAAAGTGATATTAAAGCTTAGTCTTTGTTTTTTTAAAAACAACAAACAGGGCCCCCAGAGAAAGCCGCTTGCTGGGGGCACCGCTGCGTGCTTGCTCCAGAGCTGCTACTCTATTCGTCCATAAGACACAAAGAGCCACGCCTCCCCCCACCCACTCTCTCATTATTGGCTCACTGGCTGTGATTGACAGCAGTGGGAGCCAAGGGGTTCCCGCTGCTGTCTCTGCCAATGAGGAGGGAGAGCCCCTATACAGCCGAGGCTATTGTAATATCACTGGATTGGAGGTGGCTCAGGTAAGGGTTGTGGGGCCACTGCGCACAGAAGGTTTTTTACCTTCATTCATAGAATGCAATAAGGCAGCCTTTCTCAACCTTTTCAACACCGAGGAACCCTTGAAATAATTCTCTGGTCTCGGGGAACCCCTGCTAAAAATTAAAAATCTACAACTCATGATACATTAGTGTGATGGTCAATGGGAAGAATGCTCCTTACACTTGCGGTCATTGAGAAGAATCACCCCCTTACAGATAGCTAAAAAGATCAATGATATCATTAGGAGTTTATCTGAGAGGTGGAAATTGACCATTGCGCAAGGAACCCCTAGCAACCTCTGGAGGAACCCTAGGGTTCCACGGAACCCTGGTTGAGAAACCCTGCAATAAGGTAAAAAACCTTCAGCCTGTACAACCACTTTAAATCTCCTGTATTATCTTTGTGTTACAACAACAGAGCCCCTAATATGTTTTTTCTGCAATTGACATGCCTGTTATTTTCCTGTTTTGCTCCCTCAATAACAGTGTCACTTTAGGGCTGCTGTAAAACAGATGAATTAAAGCCACTCTGCTGTTTGTAGAGATTGACAATATAAATGATATTTACAGACATTAGATGAAGTATTGAGTTTATATGTGATATGAATGGTCTGTGCTTAAAAAGCTGAATGCTCCAATGAGTCATCCCAGCCATGGGTATGCCGTAATTATTTATGTTTTTATGCCAGAAAGTGACCACTGTGCCAAGGACTCCAGAAGGAAGAGTAACACTAATAGATGCTTATCCGTTACTATCTATCCAAATACCTTACTGCCATATTAGATTGTATTTTATTTAATTTTTATTATTCTTCAACCTTTCAAATAATAATACTCATCTGCCATCTGTCAAGCTGTGACCTCTATCTACAGTCATTTTTATTAAAGTGACTTACCCACAATTCAATCACTATAGTGACTCTTGCTTACAATTCAACAGCTTAAAATGACACTCGCTACCAAATTCACATATTAAGGAGATATGTGCCAACTATTTTGCCTCTTAAAGAGATTCATCCTCTTTCTCTGCATCTTAAAGGGACTGCGCCTTTAACTTTGCGCCAACATAAGGGCCCCAACTAAACCGGCAGAAGAATCAACCTTCCAGATGTTCTGTACTTAGGTACTATCTTTCTTATAAGTACTGGTGTGCAGGAGGTTTGACAGATTTTCCTGGGTTTAAACCTAGACTCGCCTGACTGAGGGCCTACAAGTGCCTCAAGGCCTACAAGCTAGCCAGCCCAATTCCAACCCAACTCCTTGTTATTCATACACGTCTCACGTGGGGAGTGATCTCCCAGTTCAGTGTTTCTCAATTCCAGTCCTCAAGGTGCACCAACAGGTCATGTTTTCAGGATTTCTCTCAGATGAAATGGCTGTGGTAATTACTAAGGCGGTGAAACTGATCAACTCACCTGTGCTAAATAATGGAGAGCCTGAAAAACATGACCTGTTGGTGTGCCTTGAGGACTGGAATTGAGAAACACTGTCCCTGTTGGAGGGCTATTGTTTATATCCTCAGTCCTGCAGAATGGCTGGCCATGCCTTAAAGAGTATTCTTGTTTACCGTACTGTTCTTGTGTTGATTTATTCAGCCTGTTTAACCTCTGAACTGTTGAATTGCCTGCCATTTTTCTTTATTGCTATCAATACAATCTGGTTATTTATTTTATCACAGTGTGTGTGCATTCTTCTTGTGCGACTGCCGGGAGACTCTCTGGCCAAGGTAATTTGGAGGGGTTTGTTTAGAGCTCTGTTAAGGGCCAAGTGAAGAACAGAGAACCCAAATATACCAGCAGCTTCTTCGGGGGGTAGCGCTACATTTATGTTCTTTCCACTTGTATCACCTGCACTCATGTATGTGTCTTTTTCACTTGGATTGTAGGGTGTGGGTCTTTGGGCTTACCCTGAAGTCTAGGGGGAGGATGTGTGGCCCTTAGGTTCCTTTCACCCATGCCTTTGGGGTGGGTTCTCTTTGGAAGAGCCCTTAACCTAGTACTTGTTGGTTGGCATCAACTGACCTTGGGGAATGGGATCTGCCAAGCCTTTTGGCTAGGTGGACCTAAGTCTGCCTTGCCCCTGTCAGGAGATTTGAGCCCCAGGGGGTCAGTGAAGGGTCCTTTCTCTTTGGGAGGGGACCACATGACACACCCTAAGTGCACTTTTTGGCAGATTGGATATTAGAATGGCAGGGATACGTCTCCCTATTTTTCTCTCCCTTATGCACGTATGTATGTAATAATGATGGCGGCTTTAGTTATATGATATTGTTCCATAATTAAGATCATTAGTGGATGCGGTCCAGTTTAGGCCATCCATACAGGGATCGCAATTTCTTATAAGTGTTATGGCTGCAATGCTCGGCATCGCCTTGAGAAAGTCTGTTGGAAAATGTTTCCACTATTGCAAAACCAGGTGCCTGTTGCCCACATCCCCATTGAACATTGAAAGAACCAGAACCCACACTAGAGATTGAGACTTTGTGGGCAACCAGTACACCAGAATCCTATGTTAAAAAAATAGTCTTGTTAATTGATGCATATATATGGAGTTATGCTGTCTCCATTCCCTGACGCGTTTCAGGTCAACAACCCAGGCATATCATTGGGAGGACAACACACAGACACCCATTTGCACCTGACAAAGTTCAAACCCCTTTGCAGTCTATGGGAAGTATGTAATCACACCACCCCTTTAAGGCACTCAGTGACTTCTTATCCATATGGTATGATCACACAGTATCTAATGATCATTTGGCATGCGGACATCTGCAACTCCTTTTGTGGGGACCTCCGTGGGGGCTTCTTGGGACCTTGTGACTGGTTCCTCCACCTAGGCAGAGGCAATAATTCCATCTTTCTTTTAATATCAACACGGCCATACATTACCTTGACCATCTGAGCAGTGGCAGCCCGTCCATATGGGGTGCAGCCTTCCTAATCCCCTAAACTACATGCTGGGCACCGGATGTATGGATTCCAATGGGTTTTTTTTTAGAAGCACATGATTAGAGTCCGAGGCTCTAATTGGCTTCAAAAAAGGGTGGGCACCAGCCACCACTGCATCTGAGGTGAAATTGCTGAACATATGCATCTCCTTTACAATTATTATTATTATTATTATTATAATACAGGATATATATAGCGCCAACAGTAACTGTTGGCGCTATTTAAATCCTGTATTATAATAAGAATAACAGTTTGCGCACTGCTTTACAATATGAAGGCAGACAGTACAGTTACATCACAATTTGGTACAAGAGGAATCAGAGGGCCCTGCTCCTTAGAGCTTACAATCTATGAGGGAGGGTCAATTGATACAAAATGTAATAGCTGTGGGGAATGAGCTGATGTAGAAAGTAAAACAGTGTATTAGTTAGAAGCAGGATAGGCTTCTTTAAAGAGAAGGGTTTTTTAGGGATTGTCTAAAGTGGTGATCAGAGAGAGGAAAAGGAATGTTGGAGAGGTTGCGCGGAGTACATAGGTAGGAGAATATGAGGTCAAGGCAGTTGCCATCAAGTGAGTAGAAGCATTGTGTCCATTGTTTTAGGTCAAAAGAGGTTAGCCTCAGAAATTTAGAAGTAGCAGGAGTGTCAAGATTAGCAGGGATGTTGAAGTCACCAAGAATGATTGTTGGAATTTCAGAAGAAAGAAAGTGGGGTAGCCAGGCAGAGAAGTCATCAAGGAAGCTTGATACCGGTCCAGGAGGCCGATAGATCACAGCAATTCTCAACAAAACTGGAGAAAATAGACGAATACAGTGAGCTTCAAATGAAAAGGACAGAGAGGGGGGTGGATGAAGAACCTGAAAAGTGCTTTGAGGGGATAGGAGGATTCCAACACCACCTCCAATACCCGTGAAGAAAGGTTGTTGACCTGAAACGTGTCGGGTAGAATGGAGACAGCATAACTCCATATATATGCATCAATTAACAAGATGTTTGTAAAATAAGCCCTGAATCTTATGGTTTGTCTTTTTCATTATTGGAGCGTTTTTAATATGTAACTATAAGCTGATATTTTTTAACATAGGATTCTGGTGTACTGGTTGCCCACAAAGTCCCAAACTCTAGTGGGGGTTCTGGTTCTTTCAATGAGAAAGGGTCATGGCACCTGAGGTCAGGTGGCGGATGCGCACCGCAGGAGTGTGAATCGCATCACTGAAGTGCGAAGCGCATGCTAAGGTTGGGAAGTGCATGCAAGGTTGTGGGCCTATGGCTGACTGCTGCTAAGTAGTACTGGCTGATATGGGAAGAGGGCTCCCTAGAGCACGGACACTGAAACTCAGGGAGCTAGTGCATTGTTTACCCCAGGGTGCTGAATCTAAGAGCCAGTGGGTGTTCACCAGAGCCTCTAGTGGTGAGGATGGATTTGGCTGCAACTGGATCCAGGTTGCGGCCTCCAGGAGATACAGAGGTGGTGGCAACAGAAAGTTCCACTTTCGGGGCAACCTTGAGTAGGCAAGACGAAGAACAGGAGGGACCCCAAGCCACTATTTGCCCAGAAGTCCAGTCCATGTGTGGAGAATGGAGCCGTAACCAAAGAAGACCCAGTACGATGGGGGCTGAGGCCTTAGGCAAAACAAAGAAGGACATCCACCCCTGGTGGAGTGTCCCTACCGACATCTTAGCGGGGAGGGTCTGGAAGCGGATAGGGCCCCCTGGGAGAACAGTGCCATCAATCGCTGAAACCATCACTGGTGTGGCGAAAAGGGTAAGTCCCAACGAAGATGCAGTTCTCCAGTCCATGAAATTGCCAGCAGCCCAGCTATGCCATGACCGGATGAGAGGAAGCGCCAACATGGAGGGACACCAAAACAAGAAGACGAGGAGGTGAAGGTGATACTTCTGGATCCAATACTCCACCTTCCAGATGTATTGGACCTGAGCGTTTTCCCGGGGCGAAGTGAACAGGTATCACGAAAATGACCTGTGCCCCCACAATAGAGGCACAGGCCCAAAGTTCTGCGCCTAGCACGTTCCTTGGAAGATAGCCTGGCCTGGCCCAGCTGCATGGGTTCCTCAGCTGGCAGGGGATGCTCCTCGATATGAAGATAGGGGAGCTCAGACTGCCGAAGGGCTGGGAAGTGCTGGCGTTTTCTTTCTAGGGACCTCTCCTGAAAACGGATGTCGATTTGGTTACACAAGGAGATGACCCCGTCCAGATCAGCAGGAATGGTTCTTCCTGCTAATTCATCCTTTACTTTGTCAGAAAGGCCATGTAAAAAGGTTGCCACTAAGACCTCATTATTCCAGCTCAGCTCAGCAGACAATGTACGAAAATGAAGCGCATATTGTCCTACAGAAACGGACTCTTGACGGAGACATAAAAGGGCACTGGCCGCTGAGGAGACACGACCTGGTTCCTAGAAGATATTCCGAAAGAGTTTCAAGAAGCTAGACAAGCTAGAAACCACTGGATCATTATTATCCCAGAAGGGGGCGGCCCAGGCTAACACCTCGCCAGACAGGAGAGATATAATATAGGCTACCTTGGCCCGATCGGACAGGCAGTTTTGGGGCTGAAGCTCAAAATGAATGGTGCACTGGCTAATGAACCCCCTGCAGTCTCCAGAGTACCGGGATGGAGCCGGTAAATGCAAGGAGTTTGTGGCTGTGACCGGAATAGGTGCGGCCACCGGCGGCAGTTGGGGTTGTTGCACTGGGGTTCCTAAGGAGGCCTGAAGTTGTTCAAAGTGGGAGGCCAAATCCTGGAGGAATCGCATCACCTGGGTCTTATTAGATTCTTGTGTCTCGAGTCTGCAGAGCATGCCCTGCAGCAGATTATCTGTGGGTAGCGGCACATCAGCCGGGTCCATGGCTGATCAAATTGTCATGGCACCTGAGGTCAGGTGACAGATGCGCACCGCAGGAGTGTGAATCGCACCACTGAAGTGCGAAGTGCACGCAAGGTTGTGGACCTATGGCTGACTGCTGCTAAGTAGTACTGGCTGATATGGGAAGAGTGCTCCCTAGAGCACGGACACTGAACCTCAGGGAGCTAATGCATCGGTTTCCCCAGGGCCCGGAATCTAAGAGCCAGTGGGTGTTCACCAGAGCCTTTAGTGGTGAGGATGGATTTGGCTGCAACTGGATCCAGGTCATGGCCCCCAGGGTCCCCTAGCTCACGCTCGACTGGCCCCAGGTGGGAGGGGGAAGCAGCAGCACAGGAACAGTGAGAATAGTCAGAAGAATAGCAAAGGGTCAGGACAACCAGAAGACAGGAGAAACCGAAGACAAGCCGAAGATTGGGGTATCAGACAGGAAGGAATAGTCAGACAAGCCAAGGATCAGTACACGGATAAGACTCCAAAGGAAACCAAACGAGACAATCACAATAACAGACACAAGCCAAACACGGACAAACGTTGATCAGCAATGCAGCCTTGTACTGTCAGGGTTATATCCTGTTACCAATTAAGGCCTGGGGCGGAGGCCAGCTGAGGAGGGCCTACCAAAGCTCACAGGTGAGGGAGGCACGGCCTTTAACTGGGCACATGCAGCAAAGGCAGGCAACAGATAATACATGAACGTTTGCTTAGGTTACATGACAGAATGTTTACTATGGTTTCATGACAGAAAGTCCTTTGAGGATGAAACGTGGAGGGAACAGAGCCCAAAGCTGTCAGCCAAGCTGGAAGGAGTTCAGTGTAACCTTCTGTAAACTAGTGTCAGCTGGAGGAGCAGAGTGACCGGCGGCCAACAGTCCACTCACGTTCTTGTGTGTAGCCAGCTCAACTTCACATAGCTTTTATTTTCTCAACATTGTTTGTGTGTGGTTTTGTTCTTTTTTGGGTGTATTGTTCCTTGTACTGATCCATAGTGCTGTACTTGTGGGAGATTTGTGATTTTCCACTTTCCTCATACACTATATTACCAAAAGTATTGGGACACCTGCCTTTACACGCACATGAACTTTAATGGCATCCCAGTCTTAGTCTGTAGGGCTCAATATTGAGCTGGCCCACTCTTTGCAGCTATAACAGCTTCAACTCTTCTGGGAAGGCTGTAAACAGGTTTAGGAGAGTCTATGGGAATGTTTGACCATTCTCCCAGAAGCGCATTTGTGAGGTCAGGCACTGATGTTGGATGAGAAAGCCTGGCTCACAGTCTCCACTCTAATTCATCCCAAAGGTGTTCTATCGGGTTGAGGTCAGGACTCTGTGAAGGCCAGTAAAGTTCCTCCACCCCAAACTCACTCACACTGCTTTGTGCACTGGTCCAAATCATTTGGTGGAGGAGGGATTATGGTGTGGGGTTGTTTTTCAGGGTTTGGGCTTGGCCCCTTAGTTCCAATGAAGGTAACTCTTAAGACGTCAGCATACCAAGACATTTTGGACAATTTCATGCTCCCAACTTTGTGGGAACAGTTTGGGGGTGGCCCCAACATGACTGCGCACCAGTGCACAAAGCAAGGTCCATAAAGACATGGATGAGTGAGTTTGGGGTGGAGGAATTGACTGGCCTGCACAGTCCTGACCTCAACCTGACAGAACACCTTTTGGAAGAATGGTCAAACATTCCCATAGACACACTCCTAAACCTTCCCAGAAGAGTTGAAGCTGTTATATCTGCAAAAGGTGGGCCAACTCAATATTAAACCCTGCGGACTAAGACTGGGATGCCATTAAACTTCATGTGCAGCAGGTGTCCCAATACTTTTGGTAATATAGTGTATTTAAATTCTAATATTGTACATTCGTTAAATAGCAAGTGTCTAGAACATGCGATAATTGATAAATGTGGGGGGGGGGGGGGGG
>BLSH010069051.1:464317-492444 GCA_018402905.1 Glandirana rugosa | reverse complement strand
ACCCCCCCCCCCCCCCAAAAGATAGAACGCAGCCGTTCAGGGGCTGCGGCCACACTGTTTGGTTCATTGTCATGGCAAAAATGATACCCCATGTTGCATTCGCAGTGCCACTGCCAAATGCGACCCATTTAAGTGAATGGCGCCGCGATGTAAATGCTTGGCTGGTGGTTGCGGTGAGATATTTACATAGAATATCCCCGTTTAGCTGTATAAAAATTTTGGCAATATCACCCTCTTAATGCCTGGTAATTGCTGCTCTACCAGCAGCTGAAAAGCAATCCACTGTAGATTGCTTTCCAGAGGGGCTGTAGAGACTGCTGTAGGTGGGAACAAGAGTCTGGCGGGGAAGAAAAGGGACATGACCCCCCCCCCCCCCCAAAAAAAGACAGATTCATGCAACACAGTGCCAGGAGGATAACAGGGCAGTGCAGGATATCAGTGTTGGGCACAGTGTAGAAGTGTCAGTGGTTTTACAGGCAGGGGGTTTATTTCTCTTTCTTTCCATTTAGTTGATTTACTTTCTCTTTCATATCCATTTGCAGATTACATCTGCGCTTTCAGATTTTTTGGGTTTCCTCTGCCCCTCCCCCAACTCATCATCTCTCCGGTGTTCTGCCCAAACGTCAACTCCAGAATGAGCAACACGCCTCACTTTACCATGAGAACTTTCTAATTGTGACGAATTTATGTTGAACAATTTCTGTTTTTAAAAATCACGGCAATGGACTAGAGTCCGGTGCACGGTATATGAGCAGAGATTTATACAGTACTCCGCTCAGATACTAACCAAGAAAATGGCCGCCTCTAGGGCGGCGACATGTTTGTCCACGTTAGCCGCTGTGTTCATAAAACAGCAATATCACAGCGGTGTTTTGTACAAACCAAAATTTGTCACAATTAGCAAATTATCATGGTTTAACCACTTCAATACCAGGCACTTAAAACACTTCCCGCCCAGGCCAATTTTCAGCTTTCAGTGCTGTTGCGCTTTGAATGAGAATTGCGCGGTCGTGCGACGTTGTACCCAAACAAACTTTTTATCATTTTGTTCCCACAAATTGAGCTTTCTTTTGGTGGTATTTGATCACCCCTGCGGTTTTTATTTTTTGCGCTACAAATAAAAAAAGACCGAAATTTATTTTTAAAAAAAGGTTTTCTTTGTTTCTGTCATAAATCATTGTATAACTACATTTTCTCCTTCACTGACAGGTACTGATGTGGCTACACTGATGGGCACTGATGAGACTACACTGACGGGCACCGATGAGGCAGTACAGATTGGCACTGATGAGGTGGCACTGATAAGCAACACTGACGGGATTTGATAGGTGGCACTGATATGTGGCACTGATGGGCACTCATAGGCGGCACTGATAGGTAGCACTGGGCACTGCTGGGCACTGATAGGTGGCACTGCTGGGCACTGATAGGTGGCACTGGTGGGCACTGATAGGTGGCACAGGTGGGCACTGATAGGCTGCACTGGTGGGCACTGGTACATGGCACTGGAGCATATAGCACTGTTAGGGATGGCACTGGCAGGCATCACATATGGGCACAGTGCCATCCCTACAGTGCACTGTATGCCCCTTACTTGGTGATCTAGTGTGGGCTCCCTGGTGGTCCCTGGGCAGCCTCCTGATCTTCTATCTGGTGGTCCTGGGCGGCCTCCTTATGGTGTCCTTGGGGGGGCTCCCTGGTGGTCCAGTGTGGTGATCCTGAGGGGGCTGCCCTGATAAACCTTCAGCGCAACCCCCCCCCCCCCCCATCAGGAGAGCAGCCGATCGGCTTTCCACTGCTCAGGTCTGCAGACCTGAGCAGAAGAAAAGCCGATAAACGGCTCTTCCTGTTTACACTGTGATCAGCCGTGATTGGTCATGGCTTATCACATGGTAAAAGGCAGCCTTTTATCTCGATCGGTAATGCGGTGGGTCAGACTGACGCCCAGTCAGGATAACGAAGCCACAGCCCGGCCGTCATTTGTCAATAGGCCAACAGGAATAGGTCAACAGGAAGTGGTTAAAGCGATCGGAAGTGACGCAGGTTGCTCATTCTGTGGAGTTGAACATTTGGACAGTACACCGGCATCAGCATTGGTCATGTCACACTCCCCCCAGGGAGGAGGTTTTCTACCACCCAAGGCTGGCATGTCAAAGTGCGCCCCCTGTGCTCTTTACAAAAAACTTAAAGTGGTTGTATGCCCTAAAATCCCATTTTTACCTACAGGTAAGTCTATAAAAAGGCTTACCTGTAGGTAAAATGAATATATCCTAAACCTGTAAGGTTTAAGAGATATTCACCTTGCATGCAGCTGCTGACGTCAGCGGCGCATCATGTGCAGTGATGTCTTGGTGAACGCCCGGCGCATAGTGCCGGACCTTGCCAGAAATCTTGCCGGAAAGAAGGGCTCCCGCGCACATGGGAGGGAGTGAAGTCTCGCGGCTCCGGCCACTAACAGCGCTGGAGCCACGAACCCAGATGGATCCCCCGAGGGAAGATGTTCGCTCCCTCTGCCGGGACCTTCCGGGTCTCCTTTGTGTCTTCATTTTCGGCTTTATACGGATTAATCTGCCGCATCACGCTACACAGTTGAAGGCCGGTTATATCAGTACACTGGAGCCGGCCAGGAGCGATGCGGTGGATTAATCCACGGAAAGCCCCCCCCATTGATGGGCACAGGCGAGGCTGCAGTTGATGGGCACAGATGAGGCTGAGCTGATGGGCACTGACCAGACTGCATTAATGGGCACTAGTGAAAGCTGGAAAGATGAGCATTGGTGCCGTGGGCACTTGTGAGGGTGCATTGATGGGCACTGATCAGGCTGCATTAACAGGCACTGGTAATGCTGCATAGATGGGCACTGATCAGGCTGCATTGATGGGCACTGGTGAGGCTGCATTAGTGGGCACTGGTGAGGATGCATTGATGAGCACTGATCAGGCAGCATTGATGGGCATTGGAGGGGCTGCATAGATGGGCACTGATCAAGCTGCATTGGTGGGTACTGGAGAGGCTGCATTGAAGGGAACTGGTGAGGCTGCATTGATGGGCACTGACCAGGCTGCATTAACAGGCACTTGTGAGGCTGCATAAATGGGCACTGGTGAGGCTGCATTGATGGGCACTGGTGAGGCTGCATTGGTGGGTACTGGTGAGGCTGCATTGATTGGCACCGATCAGGCAGCATTGATGGGCATTGGAGGGGCTGCATAGATGGGCACTGATCAAGCTGCATTGGTGGGTACTGGAGAGGCTGCATTGAAGAGAACTGGTGAGACTGCATTGATGAGCACTGACCAGGCTGCATTAACAGGCACTTGTGAGGCTGCATAAATGGGCACTGGTGAGGCTGCATTGATGGGCACTGGTGAGGCTGCATTGATGGGCACTGATCAGGCTGCATTGATGGGCACTGGTCAGGCTGCATTGGTGGGCACTGGTGAGGCTAAGCTGATGGGCACTGATTATGCTGCCTAGATGAGCACTAGTGAGGCTGCATTGATGGACACTGATCAGGCTGCATTGATGGGCACTGAGCAGGCTGCATTGATGGGCACTGGTGAGGCTGCATTGATAAGCACTGGTGAGGCTGCATTGATGGGCACTGGTGAGGCTGCATTTGATGGGCACTGATGAGGCTGCATTGATGGGCACTGGTGATGCTGAGCTGATGGGCACTGGTAAGGATGAGCTGATCGGCACTGGTGAGGCTGAGAGGATGGGCACAGGTGAGGCTGCATTAATGGGCACTGATGCGGCTGCATTGATGGGCACCGATGAGGCTGCATAGATGAGCACTGATCAGGCTGCATAGATGGGCACTGATCGGGCTGCATAGATGGGCACTGATGAGGCTGCATTGATGGGCACTGGTGAGGCTGCATTGATGGGCACTGGTGAGGTTAAGCTTATGGGCACTGGTCAGGCTGCATTGATGGGCACTGGGGAGGCTGTGCTGATGAGGCTGCATTGATTGGCCCTGTGAGGGGCATTGCTTTAGATTAGGTTACAGTAGTGTTGCCCTCTGGAGAGTCGACCACAGTGGACTACTTTTCAGAGGGTGTTTGACAGGTGGCAAGGAAGCATTATATTGCCCCCCTCACCATGTGAGTTAATCCCTAAAAACCTGCACCACCTCACTGCCACTGTGTTTGTTTTTCAGGAGGTGCCAGATATAGGATCTGCGCCTGATATAAGAGTTCTGATAATCTAAACGCCACCGTACAGTGTATCTCACCGACCACTCGTTAGAAATGGAATGTCACTTCCGGTTGGGCATGATGCACAATGTGGTAGTAGTGGTGGGGGGAACCTTGGATGAATTCCCACACTTTTTTCCCAGGACTTGACCCCTGATGTCTCCAACTTACAAGCCGACCTCAATGCACGGTTTAATTGGGCAACTACAGTATGTGGCAAATGAGATTTAATATTGATAAATGTAAAGTAATGCACTTGGGGGGCTAAGAATATGAATGCATCATACTTACTAGGGGGAGTGCAACTGGGGGAATCCATAGTGGAGAAGGATCTGGGGGTTTTGGTAGATCATAAGCTTAATAAAAGCATGCAATGCCAAGCTATGGTTTCCAAAGCAAGCAAAATCCTTTCTTGTATTAAGAGAGGGATGGACTCCAGAGAGAGAGATTTCACCTTGCCCCTGTACAAATCATTTGTAAGACCTCATCTGGAATATGCAGTTCAGTTTTTGACACCCTTTCAGAAAAAGGATATCGGGGAACTGGAGAGAATGCAGAGAAGAGCAACCAAACTGATTAGAGACATGGGGGAACTCAGGTATGAGGAAGGATTAGAGGAACTGAATTTGTTCTCTTGAGAAGAGGAGATTAAGGGGATATATGATCAACATGTATAAATACATAAGGGGGGATATGATCAACATGTACAAATATGGTCCATATAGTACACTTGTAGAGTTATTCACTTTAAGGTCATCACAACACATATGAACAGGCTTCTTCACACTAAGAGCATTGAAAATGTGGAATTGACTCCCTCAAGAACTAGTTTTGGCTGGCTCAGTACTGTAGATTGTTTTAATATAGGTACAGATTATTTCCTAAATGCACAAAATGTAACTGGATGGTAATATTTTTTGGCAATAGCACCAGGGGTAGATTATCCAGGGAATATCCGATTGCCTCTGGAGCAAATTGGATTATGTTTTATTTGGGCTTTTTGCCTTCCTCTTGATCAACTGTATCGGATTGTGTATATGAAGGTTTTCTGTTTATGTGTGTGTCTTGTTTTATTTTATTTCTATTCATTGAACTAGATATACTTGTGTCCTTTTTCATCCAGACTATGTTGTCCCTACCCAACTCCATAGCTAGAGGACGCACTATATAGTTAGTCCCACCCTTCTTCTTCATGCTTTAGCCTCTATTCATTGCATGTAATGTATTCTGCTGCAGCTAGACCTGATGTTCATCTGTTATGATCTGCACAAGTTTTTGGATTATAGCTTTCTTTGATCTGCAAAAAGTCATTTGGACCAAGTCACTGTCTGCAGTGCTTAGTTTGGTTAGGCAGAACACTATGTTATTATGTAACAATTATTAATCGTTTCTTATATAAAGCTTGTATTATTTCTATACTGGCATGCATCTATATACTTATGTTTGATGTTGTATGCTGGCTGCTGTAGTTCTTCTGCTCCTAATTATTTTGTTAACAGAGGGGAATTCCCTCTGTTCACAGAGGCCACTCTTCCACTTAGCGAAGGTTCTGGTTCTCTTATTTATCTACAGGTTTAGTGCAGTATCCTGTTTGGGGAGGGCCATTTGTCATGACCCCCACAAAAGAGGGCTAAACTAAATTAAGATTACAACGAACTACACAGCCTAGTTTTATGAAAAAATGTAACATGAGCTGTCCGTCATCTCCATCCTCAGTCTTCCTTCTGTTGTATTCTATGGTATACACCACCACTCATTCCATATTGTCATAAAGTATAACTAAAGGCAAAGAGAATTTCCCCAATGGTACACAGATGGCAAAAAAATGATGGGTATTATAACCCTCCTTTAATGTATCCAAAATAGAAAAACGAAATATCCCCTAGTTTTACTTTTAGTGTTATTTGTCACCCATTACATAATTAGTAGCCGACATTTGCTGAATAAATGTTTTTTTTTATTAATATTTTGACAAGTCAATATAAAACTAAACTTATAAATAAATATAATAGTAAAATACACTCACGATTTTATATAAAATAAATAAATACATAAATATAGAATTGTTTCTTTTTTCAATGTTCAGTTTTCAGTGAACTCATGCATAAATAACATAATACATAAATAGAATATTACATAAATATATAAAAATAAATAAATATTTCTTTTCAATGAACTCGATCACACGGTTAGGAAAGGATTCTCAGTAGGTGTTGTCTTCTCATACGAGATGAGAGCTGACTGGTCAGCAAGAGATTCTTCCGGATTTCAGCAAGAGCAGTTTTCTGAGCGCATGCCTTGTTGTCCTGTGGTATATAATGGGATAGATGTTAATGTGTGTATGAGGGAGCCATACAGTGTTGCCAACCTCCCGCAGCGTTTTTTACTGGCAAAACATGGAAAATTTACTGGCACCTTTTTTACTGGCAACCTGAAAAATAACTGAACTCCTATTAAAAACTAAGACAATTGATATTTAAACACAACATGGAAACACTGACAATACCCATATCAAGTAGTTTTCCCAGTTTAGACTTAAAAAGTCAGCACAGCATGACAAATTATCAGACCCTGATATTTATAGACAGTTCGAAAAATCACTGATTTTTACAAATTGTCAGTAAATTTACTGGCGGTTGGCAACACTGGAGCCATAGATACTCAAAGAGACAGATAAGACAAAGGATAATCTGCCATATATACCCCAACCATCAGCTGTCTGCTCAGTTTTGTTAAAAAAAAGATAATTTATTGAACCATCTGCTGTTTTGTTTGCCACCTCAACTAAATTGCTGTTGTTATCTAAGAACCCCTCCCATGAGGATCCATGGACAATTGGCCTTTTAATACGTGAAGGAGAGGAGGGTGACTTACTTGCTCATCTAGGATCATTTGTAGGGTAATGAATTGTTGCTTGATTCCTTGTATGAAGAGCGGGTTCTCCGCTCCCTCTGGGATCTGGAAGATAGAAAATCCCTATATATAACTTTCTGTCTATATAGGCCTGGGGGAATGAGCTGGGGGTAGTAACCTGGACACTTACACATTCAGATAGCTGCTCTTTCTGGTAATTGAGGTACCCCTGAAGCTTCTCCCAAGATGGACAGTCATAGCCCAACTTTTCCTTGTATTTCCCACAGAACTGTAGGATTTGGTTGGCGACTTCATGCACAGCGATGGCCGCAGACTCAACCTAGGACAATTCATACATTATTAATACTTTACAATTGAGAGATGGCATTAGTACCATGTGATTAGCTCATTTCTAATCCAGATGAACCATTGTTTTATGGGGACAACGCAAGAGATAGTAGTTTTTTGAGGTTTCTGTTGCTTTATGTGTTCTCATAAATAAGATTTTGCCTTGTTATACAACCTCGAAAACCCAAATTGTTTTTGTGGAATTTACTGGTACAAAGAGAACTGACATTTAAAAATTACAAAATGTTTAGTACAAAGTTATAAAATTACAACTTAAAAACAATTAATGTGAGTCGCACAGATCTGTCTTTAATTCTAGAATTGTAAAATGTATTCAGCATATGTTTATTGTGTATATTTGTTCAGTTAGGCTATTCTTCCTTGCCTCCAAAAAAAAAAAGCATGGTCCTGAAGAAGCAAGTAATGTGAAATGTGTTGACCTCTTGGGTTATGATATGAAAATATATACTGTATATGAATAGCATACATGGTCATGTGAAACAAACTGGATTCATTTCCAAATTGTGTTTAAGTTGTGATTTCAAAACTTTGTAATAAACATTTTGTACTTTTTATGTGTCAGTCCTCCTTGTACCAGTAACGTCCACAAAACAATTTGGATTTCGAGCTAGGTAATCAATGGATGTGATAGGCCATTAGCAGCTATACACTTACTGTATATACGGCTATGTTAAACAAGGTCAGGAAATAAGGAGATCGGAATCTTTGTGTTTTTTGTTGCTGGAGGAATTTATCATCGCTACTTGTCCCTGTGACACCCTATTGTATTCTGGAACATGAGGTGTCACCAGGACAGTCAGCATAAGAAAAGCTCCCCAATAGGGATCCAGACAAATCATAAAAACATTAAGATGATCAATCCCTTCAGCTACACTACCCAAAATAAAAATGTTTTACATGGAGTTGGGCTAAAACTTTTTTGAACTTACTATAAAGCTCACAAGTCCATCCAAAAGGAAAAATGCATTCTGGGAAAATTCAAATTTTAAATGGTAAACCCATTAGTTCTTCATGCTCTCTGCACCTCAAGCCTTACATGATCTTTGGGCAGCACTGATCATACTGTTCTTGCTAGTGGGTCTGATCAGCTTTGGAAGTGAATGTCTTCTATACTAGCTCCCCTTTCCAACATGGTGATTCACTTACCTTAGAGATTTGGTAGAGATGCTTGATATCAGGGAGACTGAAATGACTATTGAGACAAATGACTGAAGAATCTTTAGTGGGAATCTGTAATGCATATTATAATAGATTTACTCTCACTGATACATTCAATGTCCACAATCTCATAAAAAATGTACAACAGGATCAAGCAGAAGCAGGGGCGTATCATGAAATTAGTGGGCCCGTGTGCAAGGCCAAACCGCACCGATCATCCCCGGGTGTCAACCAGGGAGAGATCATCCATGGGTGCCGTGTGGGTCAGAGCACAGTGGGCCCCCCAACCCCTCAGGGCCCGTGTTCAGTGAACACCCTGCACCCATGAATGATACACCACTGAGCAGAAGATAGATTAGAAGAGAGGTTTATGATCGAGATGGAGAGAGGAGAGAAATGGCAGGGTGGCATCACCTCCATGACTGGAGTGGACAGACCCAGAGGTGGCATGAACTGCCATTTATGGTTTAGCAGAGGGAGGCAAGGACCCTGATGGGAGAAGAAGAAAGAGAAGAGGTTGAGGGCTTCAGCATTTAGATTTGAGGGGACACTGATGATGTGATGCCAGGGATGGACAGAGAAAAGAATTGTCTGGAACTAACCATTTGGTTGAAGTTTTGCAAAATATGTCTGTTCACGTCTTCTTGGTTTCGATGGAGCCATTTGCAGGATTGGGCACAGGCAATGAAGCTAAGGCAAACAAAGATGAGAATTGTCCAAGCATATGTGGTGGTCATTGCGGCTGGGGAAGACAACATATATAGATATTGTACATTATATATAATCATGTAGCAGAAGATGTACTGGAGCAGGGAGGATGGCTCTTACCTGTGTCTATTGGGTTGCTCTGTAGACTTGGTCCTTTTTCTTTTGTGTCTTTGCAATGTCCTTAGGATTTTGGTCCTGTTTGGTCCTTGATGTGTTCTGAGCTCCATCTTCACTGGTGCACTTTTATACACCGAGAGGGAACTCCTTACAAGATATCACAGAAGTGAAGTGTATGAATCTGGGATCTTCCTGAGCTTTTACTTTCTCTTACCAAAATATTTTGTCAAGACGTTCCACATCGGTGAAGACCTCTAGTGGTCTCTTGGTTTCTTAATCTTGATGTACGGAGACGTACTGAAATCTTTTCTAATTAACCAAACAGGAACTGAAACGTCCTACAAAGCAGTGACAACATGTCTGCATGTAGAGTATGATTCCTGATCTGCTGTATCTGATTTAGACAAGATTAGAAGTTTTCACAGATATCGTACCAAAATTTGTGACATTACATAGCAAGCCTTTTTATCTTAAAGTGATATTAAACTTTGTGAAAATTAATATACTAGCGCCAACCCAACAAAAGTCCAATAGTGATGAAATAACATATATAAATAACAGTCCACTTGTAATTAGTGACAAAGTGCTCCAATAAGTGCTGTTCAGTGCTCAAATCTCATGATCCAGTGCAAATTAGTGGTGACGTGACTGGTGACCCCCTTTAATGCCCGCACTCACCAGATGATGTGGACCCACTGCTTTTCAGTCAAAAAAGGCTGACGGGGGCTAATATCCTGGTCCAGGTCGAAACCACATATGGTATTCCTTATAATCGTATGCCAAACCAGATCCCAAGGCACTCAACTTAACTGTACCCGAAGTGACGTCACTTCCGGGTCCGTCACGGTCACATACATCATTTCCAGCCGTGAGGATTTCTCAGTGGAATGCACGCCATCCGAGCACATTGTCGGGAGCTGTGTCATATTTTCTATGGATGTCTGCTTTACAGTTAAACGTCTGTAAGTAGGTTTTTATATTTGCACAATAAACCGTGATTTTAGCAGTGTACACTATGGAATCTTTTCATTTTTCTTGAGTGCCTTGGGATCTGGTTTGGCATACGATTATAAGGAATACCATATGTGGTTTCAACCTGGACCAGGATATTAGCCCCCATCAGCCTTTTTTGACCCACTGACTGAAAAGCAGTGGGTCCACATCATCTGGTGAGTGCGGGCATTAAAGGGGGTCACCAGTCACGTCACCACTAATTTGCACTGGATCATGAGATTTGAGCACTGAACAGCACTTATTGGAGCACTTTGTCACTAATTACAAGTGGACTGTTATTTATATATGTTATTTCATCACTATTGGACTTTTGTTGGGTTGGCACTAGTATATTAATTTTCATCTTGTCAGCAGGTCAAGTACCTGGGTACAGCAGCCCCCATTTGCTGTTTTATCTTTCACAGGTGTTTAACAGCAAACATTTGCACAATACTATTATTGTTTAACTCTGTATGGAATTTTTCTCAACACTATTTTGTATCACATAGGCAGGCGCTGATATATATGTGGAATATTAAACTTTGTGTTTTGTTTTTAATAACAAATGTGTTATACTTACCTGCTCTGTGCAGTGGTTTTGCACACAGCAGCACCAATCCTCTTCTTTTCGGGGGTCCCCTGCCATGCTCCTAGCTCCTCCCCCTCGAGCAGGAGCAGTGCCCCCAGAGGAAGCCGCTTGCGCCATCGCTTCCGAGCCGCTACTCTATGTGTCCATAAGACACATAGAGCCGTGGCTTGGCCCTGCCCCCCTCCCCCCGCTCTCTCCTCATTGGCTCACTGGCTGTGACACACTGCTACTGTATGAGGGCGCTGGGAACAAGTGAACTGCACATGTAGAGATCCTGCATGTGCATTGAGGCTTTCATCCACTCCTCTTCCCGCCATCTAATGTACGGTTGGAAGAGCCTGTCTCCATATTGTGCCTTGCCTAACCTGTGGACTTTACCTATAACCAATACACCATACCCATTGGTATTTTCTCTATTCCCACGCAGCCCTCCTACTGCCCATACAGTATCTATACACACTATAGACGGCATGGTTGACCCATACCACCGGGCAGTCCACTTTCAATGAGTCTTTCCTCCTGGAACCAGCCGTGGGTGGGGTGGTTCATTCCCCCCCCCCCCCCCACAACCCCTCCCGCCTTCCCTTTACAAGCGGCAGTTATTGGGGTCTATCATCGCTTCCTACCCCCATGGACTTTTTGATACCAGTGGCAGCAGCATCTTTAATTTCCTGCTTTTAATCTGCACTAGTTATATATGAGAACCTACATTCATGTTATATATATGCCTGAACGATAGATATGGGCTATACCACCACTTCCCCCTGATGAATAGGAACAACGCACAATCTTGAAATGCGTTGGGTTACACTCTGTTTCAATTACACAGTAGTGCATTAAATAAGTGGTTCTGCTATATGTACTGTTGCAATTTTATATCACCTTATATTTTGGGTTAAATGTACCCCATTTCATCCCTTGTTCCCCTTTTCCCTTTTTTATTTTAACTACAATTTTGTAATAAACTAGAAATTCTTTTATACCATTTTGTATTTGTGTTTGAGTGGAGTCTATGCCCTTTAAAGTCCCATCAGAGGGTCTCGTTTTTCTCAATGGCTGTGCCAATGGACTCCCACTGCTATCTCAGCCAATGAGGAGGGAGTGTCCCCATACAGCCTAGGCTATCGTGAACATTGCTGGATCCGAGGCGGCTCAGGTAAGAATTGCAGCTGCGGCTGCACACAGAAGGTTTTTCTACCTTCATGCATAGAATTTGCCTATGCACTTTAAATCTCCTGTATTATCTTAAACAGCAGAGCCCCTAATATGCCTTTTCTGCAATTGACATAATTGTTCTTTTCCTGTTTTATTCCCTCCAGAACCGTATCACTTTAGGGCTGCTGTAAAACAGATAAATTAAGACCACACTGCTGTTTGCAGAGATTGACGATATAAGTTATACTGTATGTACAGAGATTAGATGAAGCGTGGAGTTTATATGTGATATGAGTGGTCTGTGCTTCAAAGGCTGAATACTCAAATAAGTAATCTTAGAATTCTATGTCTGGACCCAGCCACGGGTAATGCCCTAATTATCTATGGGGTTTTATGCCAGAAAGTGACCACTGTGCCAAGGACTCCAGAAGGAAGAGCCACACTAAAAGCTGCTTATCCGTTACTATCTATCCAACTACAGTACCTTACTGCTGTATTACATTGTATTTTATTTCATTTTTTATTATTATTATTATTATTATGTATTACAAGCACACTCTGCAATAATCTGGCTGTGATCTCTATCTGCAGTCATTTTTATTAAAGTGACTATTACTCACAACACAACCACTAAAGTGACTCTTGCTTACAATTCAATATCTTAAAATGACACTTCCTACCAAATTTAGATATTAAGGAGAACTGTGCAAAATACTTTGCCTCTTAACCAGATGCCGACCGCCCCACGTACTTTTACTGCGGCAGGGCGGCCCCTCTGGGCAGAATCACGTACCTATACATGATTCTGCACTTCCGGGTCTGGGATTGGACATAGCGGGAGCCAATCATCGCGTCCGCCGGGCCCCCGCTGATCGTTCAGGAGACAGGCAGAACGGCAATCTGCCTATGTAAACAAGGCAGATCGCTGTTCTGTGAGAAGGGAAGGTAGTGATCCTGTGTTTCTGCTAAGCAGAAACACGGATCTCTGCCTTCCTACAGTACAAGCACCTCCCACACAGTTATCAAGCACTCCCTAGGAACACATTTAAAATTACATTTTTACCTGCAGGTAAGCCTATAATAAGGCTTACCTGTAGGTAAAAAGAATATCTCCTAAACCTGCACGGTCTAGGAGATATTCTCACTGCAAGCGCCGCTGACATCAGCAGGCGCATGCGCAGTGATGTCCTGGCGAAGGTCTGGTGCTGCTGGAAAGTCCGCCGTAAAGATGGGCTACCGCGCATGCTGTGAGTGGCCGGAGCCGTGTACCCGGAAGGATCCATGGAGGGAAGCAGCTCCCTCCTCGGGGACTGGACGGACCTGCGGGAGCTACATTCTGAGGTAAGCACTTCATAATGAGCTAGTATGTGGTGCATACTAGCTCATTATGCCTTTACCTTGCAGGTGTTTTTTTTTTTTTGGAGGGGAGACAACTGCTTTAACCCTTTGATTGCCCCTGATGTTAACCCCTTCCCTGCCAGTGCCAGTAGTACAGTGACAGTGCATATTTTTTAGCACTGATCACTGTATTAGTGTCTCTGGTCCCCAAAAAGTGTCAGTTAGAAAAAAAAAAAGTGTCAGGTGTCTGATTTGTCCGCGGCAAAATCATAGTCCAGCAATAAGTTGCCGATCGTTACTAGTAAAAAAATAAAAATAAATAAAAATTCCAAAAATATTTCCCATAGTTTGTAGACGCTATAACTTTTGTGCAAACTAACCAATATACTCTTTTTGGGATTTTTTACCAAAAATATGTATCAGAATACATATTGGCCTAAATTGATGAAGACATTTGATTTTTTACATTTTTTTATTGGATGTTTTCTATCAGAAACTAAAAAATAATGTTTTTTTTTTTCAAAATGGAGTGGAGGAACTTGACTGGCCTGCACAGAGCCCTGACCTCAACCCGATAGAACACCTTTGGGATGAATTAGAGCAGAGACTGTGAGCCAGGCCTTCTTGTCCAACATCAGTGCCTGACCTCACAAATGCTCTTCTGGAAGAATGGTCAAACATTCCCATAGACACTCCTAAACCTTGTGGACAGCCTGCCCAGAAGAGTTGAAGCTGTTATAGCTGCAAAGGGTGGGCCAACTCAATATTGAACCCTACAGACTAAGACTGGGATTGCATGCCATAAACATTAGTGAACTGACCCCATTATCATTGTACATTGTTTTCTGCTGAATAGTTTAAAGCGGGGCTCCACCCAAAAGGGGAAGCTCCGCTTGTTCGCACCCTCCCCTCCTCCACTGCCACATTTGGCACTTTTTGGGGGGGGAGGGGAGGGGGGGAGCGGGTAGCTGGTTTTGACAGGTACCCGCTCCCACTTCCTGGTAAGATTGCAGCAAGACAAACTGCGTCATGTCCAGCCTGTCGTTCTTCCCCCCTGCTGCCTTCTGGGACCTGTGTCCCAGAATTGGACGGGACCATTCAGAAAGCACAGCGCGACTCGCACATGCTCAGTAAGAAACTGGCTGTGAAGCCTGAAGGCTTCACTGCCGGTTTCCCTTACTTGCAATGCCGGCGCCTGCACCAAAAACTGATGAACGAATCGGCATGGGGTGCCGTCATCGCAGGATTTTTTACAGGTTGGAACTCCACTTTAAAGCAAGGTGGCCCCCCGACGTGCCACGATTGGCATGTCTTTTTTTGGGGGGTTGACCAGGGACCCTGTTTTCATAGGGTCCCAGGTCCACTTCTTCCCCTGGCGCCGCGGCTCAGGGAAGGAAGTCCACCTCTCCCCCCCTCCTACTCTGCGATCTTCTGGGACACGTCACAGATCCCAGAAGATACACCGGCCATTCACAAGCTGCAGCGCGACTCGCACATGTGCAGTCCGTGCCCGGCTTTGAAGCCAAAGACGGGTGCCCACACTTATGATGCCGGCGCCACCGAGGGGAGGGGGCAAAGAGCGAGCCCTCGGGCAACCGCATCGCTGGAGTGAGGGGCAGGTGAGGGTCGATTATTAAAAGTCAGCAGATAAACTTTTTGTAGCTGCTGACTTTTACATGGGTGGAACTCCGCTTTAAGGACACTTTATAGAGAATTCCAACTGATCATCAGTAGATCTTCTGCAGGAGACACATGGGGTGATGACTGATTGGCTGCAATCAGCCACTGAGGGGGGCATGGGTTTGTTTTTAGAAACAATGCAAATTACATGAAACATTTATATCTTGAACATCACAGTGCTCAGGTGGTGCATATGGTCAGGTGCCCAACCTGTGCTCAATATTTCAATTCACATGGGCAGCTGGGGGGGGGGGGGGGGGTAAAACAGGCAGTTCATCTATGGTTTTACTGCCACCCAATTGCCCTCCTGCACTCCTGCTCACAATGCCTTCTTTCACGGGCATGGCAAAAATGATACCCTACGTTGCGCTCAGCGTGCAGAGCCGCCGCCAATTGCGACGCAATGTGAGTGAAGTGAATAGGGCTGTGCTGCAACTTGGAGCCAAACATTTGGCTGGCATTGCGACACGTTACTTATCCCCGCTCATTCAGGGGGTGGAAGTATTGCCTCCTGAAAGCCTGGCAGCTACTGCTCTACCGCCCTCTGAAAAGCAATGTACTGTGGATTGCTTTTCAGAGGAGAGGTAGTGACTGCCATAGGTGTGAACGAGCGCCTGGCGGGGAAGGGAAGGGAAGCGACATGACTCCCCCAAAACGCAACACAGTGCTGGGAGGATAACAGGGCAGTACAGGATATCAGTGTTGGGCACGGTGTAGAAGTGTCAGTGGTTTTACAGGCAGGGGGTTTTCTTCTTTCTTTCCATTCAGTTGTTTCACTTTCGCTTTCATATGCATTTTTCATTTGCAGATTACATCAGCGATTTCAGCTTCATCGAGTTTCCTTCACCCCTCCCCCGTCTCTTCACCGGCATCAGCAATGGTGATGTCACACTCCGGCTCCCAGGATGAGGTCCTCTACCACCCAAGGCTAGCATGCCAAAGTGCGCCCCCCTGAGCCCTTTAATGTGAAGTTACAAAAGCCTAACACAAGATTAAGGGCCAGTTCACACCATATGCAGTCCAATGCATTTTTTCTGCATCAAAAACACATGGAAATTAGGTTATATGGTTTTCAATGGCATAGTTCACACAGTGCAGTCAGTTTCAGTGCTTTCCAGGTCCAGAAAAAAAAAACATGCTGCATTTTTCCTGTACTGGGCCGCTGTAAAAAGCATCAGAAACGCACTAGAACGCACCTAAACATTATTAAAGGTTACGATAAAAGAAGGGGAAAATGCACTGGACTGCATCAAAAATGCACATGCAGAAAAGCACCTGGAACGCATCCGGACTGCGTTTCTATGGTGTGAATTGGGAAGTGTAACATAAATGTAAGCGTAAGATAGTGTTGCCTTAGCGAGATGTGATCTATAGAAGTAGTATAATTGTGTATGTAGTTTAATTCTGTGTTATTAATCACTAAACGACCAGAAGGATTTCCCGTCTTAGGACCAGAGCACTTTTTGCGATTCGGCACTGCGTCGCTTTAACTGACAATTGCGCAGTCGTGCAACATTTTACCCAAATAAAATTTGCATCCTTTTTTCCCCACAAATAGAGGGTTTGTTTGGTGGTATTTGCTCACCTCTGCATTATTTCTGATCACAGCTATAAACAAAAAAACAGTGACAATTTTGCAAAAAAAAAAACATTTTTTCTTTTTGCTAAAATACAAATCCCCAAAAAAATATATATATAAAAAAAAATGTATTCATCGTTTTGGCCGATTTATAATCTTCCTCATATTTTTGGTTAAAAAAAAATCACAATCAGCGTTTATTGATTGGTTTGCGCAAAAGTTGCCGCATTTTTTTACTAGTACTGGTGGCGATCTGCAATTTTTATTGGGATTGTGATATTGGGGCAGACATGTCGGACATTTTTGACACTTTTTTGGGACCAATGACATTTATACAGCGATCAGAAATTTAAATATCCACTGATTACTGTATAAATGTCATTGGCAGTGAAGGGGTTAACCTGCAGGGGGAGATCTAGGGGTTAACTGTGTTTCCTGGGTGTGTTCTAACTGTGAGGGGGCTGGGCTGCCAGGAGCACCAGAGATCTAACTGATCCCGAGTGCAGGGATCAGTAGATCTCTGACATACCACCTGTCAGAACGGGGAACCACCGTGTTTACATCGGTGGTTCCCCGTTCTGACTCTCTCACAGGCTATCGCAGGTCGCCGCCGGACATCGAGTTCACCCGACCTGCGGCCCCGCTCAGGGAGTGACGACTATAAGCAACGATTTGCGGGACAGAGCCACGCTGTCGCCGCTTATAGTCGCTACGCGGTCGGCAAGTGGTCAAAAATATCAGTATATCAATGTCAGTCAAGCACATATATCCTTTCATTGGCATTTGAAAAGGACAGGACCAGCTCATAGGCCAGAGTTGACACTTAGATTGCAATAAAATTTCCCATCGGTAAACAGAGATTGTCACCTTCTGCAGCTTCAAACGGAAGTCCTAGTCTTCTTGGCGGCAGGCTCCACACGGTCTACAAACTTAAGAGATCTAAGGAAAACATTTTTATCTCTCATAACAGATGAAAATAATTCCTTTTGATCGTACACGTGTTGGATTACAAATACATGTCATTCTGTATTTGTAGCATGGGCAGATTCCTAGCAAAACACACAAAACTATTAGATGTCGCCTGGTTGTAGCAGGCAGACCGTGATTGGCACTGTCGCGATCGGAGTAATGCGCTGGTGTTGGAAATTCTATCCATGACCCAGTGATCAGCGCCGTTCTAACCCAATTCGACGCTGGTCATTTCAGAACATGAAACATCCTGTGGGCTGGGGCGGGAACACCCTCCAGGGTTGATTGGCCAGGGGCTAACGTCCAGCTCACATCCATATTCCAATAAATCGGGGAGCCTGAGGTACGGACGGGGTGCTTCCACAAAGTCAGTTCTAAACTGGGGAGTCTCCATAAAATTCTCCAACATACTTCTGTCCAGGGATAAGCTGCGGTAACATTTATTTATGTTTCTATTCCCTTTTATTTTCATAGCGAATTGCCAATTGTATGTATTGTCTGTTTATCTTTTTGTATTTTTGTAACTCCATTTTCTTTGTATA
This sequence comes from Glandirana rugosa, assembly GCA_018402905.1. NCBI lineage: Eukaryota > Metazoa > Chordata > Amphibia > Anura > Ranidae > Glandirana > Glandirana rugosa. The sequence goes on along the minus strand of BLSH010069051.1, from coordinate 474,194 downwards.
TATTTCTTATGCACTGCCCACTTTCGGGATATTAAATGTTAAAATTAATAAGTGGCTTCTGTGTACTAAGCTAGGACTGATATCTCTAGAGAGATTGTTGTTTTATTTTAGTGCCTAAATACTCGGTCTAAGCTATGTGCCAATGGGTATGCAATTGCTCTGCGTGTTGGCAGATTGCATGCATATTGTGAGCTAACGGATCTGCCAGACGGAGATCTGTGTGTGTGTGTGGTGGCCCAGCAGACCAGTCTGTTGACAAACTGGTGGGTGGTGGCAGGTTATCGTTTATTGTGGGTCTGGTGTGTGGGTGTGTGGACAGTGGGAAGAGTGATTAGCACCGGGGTTTTAGCTTTCAGGATAGCTAGAGAAACCCTAGAAGTGTGTGCTAATTGCTAGACTACTGCCCAACCCCAAAGCCTCGTACACACGGTGCAACGGTCGTACGACCGAACAGACCAAATCGTATGTTGGCTGATGTATCTCGCGTACTGACATGCACTCAGTGATCGTACAACCAAGCCAAACGTAGAGACGTGTTACGAACGTATAAAGAGGAAGCTCAGGTGCATGTAATTTGTGAATTAGGAAGGTAGGTTTACACGAATGGACACTTCCGGGCGTTCCTGACTTCTGAGCATGCGTGTTTTGCACAGTAAAACTTGTTGGACCAACTTTCCTGTACAGACGATACAACGGTCGCACGACCGCTTGTTAGTACAACCAAAGCTTTCTAGTTTGCTCATCCAACTTCTGTTGCATGACCGTCCTAGGTCAGCTGTTCTAATTGTGCGTACAAACGGTCGGATGATCGTACAACGAGCGGTCGTACGACGGTTTTCATACGACCGTCGCACTGTGTGTATGAGGCTTTAGAGTGCACCAGATTGTATGTAAGATTTGTATCTGCCTGTGTGTGGTCAGCCAGCTGGATTGGAGTGGAGTCTCCCTCTAGTGATGGCCAAAGGTAGTGCGGGCTGTGAAAGTACAGTGAAGTCTTACTGTTCAGTATAAGTTCCCCCTGATTCCCTCATATAACACCAGTCACGGGACCACATCGCTGTTAGCTAGTCGCCGTGGGCGTGCATAATCCGTGACAGAATGGTGGCAGCGAGCAGGATTAGTGCATGGTTTATTCATTTAGCCCATGTACTAAAGGTTGGAAGCTTGTTAGAAGCAACTGACCTACAGAAGCTCACTCAGTGCATAATTTTTGTATTTGTAACAGACATACTTGGCTATTTGCTCCCCACCCTCTTCTTTCTCTATCTTTTATTTGGACGAACACTTGAAGATGGTAGCCGATGAGATAATCCACTTTTACCTGATTCAAGCTGATAAGACCGTGACTGACCTCTGTGATCTAAAGGGCACCAATACCGTTGGCAAGACGAGGTACCTGCTTCTGGATTCTCTGATGGAGAATGAGAGAGAACAGGACACCATGCCAGAGGAATCCTGCAAATGTACCAAAAAGGGTTGGTCTCTGGGAACAGACCTACAGCTTTTGGGAAGTGATGACCCCGAGTTGCAGTTTCAGTTAATTTCCCGTTTACTACAACCTGAAAAAGAGCACCAACAGCGGATGGAGCAAATAGAGAGAGGACACAAATCCAACATGGGAATGCAATGTCACCTCCATTGGCATCAAGAACTACAAGAGCCAGACCTACATCTGTGGATACCTTTAAGTGTTTTGTCTGTAACCAAGGTGGACGTTGCTCAAGTTTTTGTCCAAAGATGAGGAGGCCTAGCCTACCAGCAAGTGTGAAAAGTGCACCCCCTACTGTGTTGCTTGTAGGAGACCGAGCGGATAACCTGCAGCCAGTTACTGGGTACTACTGGGTTACTGGACTCCAAGGTAGGGGATCAGAGGATGTCCTAGTTCTTCCAGGATCAAGGAGCTGTGAGGATGTGATCCCAGGGGAAGCCATGGTCGTCACAGGAGGTGGAGGAGCCACCCCCACCATGCCTATGGCTTATGTTTCGTTGAACTGGGAATCTGAAAGCCAAGTGAAAGAAGTGGGCAAAGCAGATTCCACTAATGTAGGAGGCCGTGTGGACAGCCTGCAGCTGGGGACCGCAGGTAACAACGTTTCAGATGGACTCCAAGATATGGGAGCCACAGATGTCCTAGCTCTTTCAGGATCGAGGAGCCGCGAGGATGTGGACCCAAAGAAATCCACAGTTGGGGATTAGGGGTTGGAGGAGTCATCCCTGTTTTACCTTCAGCTTGTGTTGATTTGCCCCAAGGATCCAAAAGCAAAGTGAGAGAAGTGGGCATAGCAGATGACCCTAATGTACTATCGGGTACTGACCGGGGGCAGTTAGTAGCCCGCTATGAGCCAAATTCAGCCCCCCCCCCCCCCCCGGAACCTGCATCTCCACCTGAAGCCCCAGGTTGATGTAAAGTACTGTTAGGTGACTCAATGCATGTTGGAAACTCTGGGGAGGGTCAGGGGGCTAGTGACTGTGTGCCAGGTCCTGGCCCTAATGGGTTTCTGGAGCCAGGGCCCAGAGAGGAACCTAAAGTCACAATTAACTATGAAACTGATAATGGTTTGTGTGATGTAAAATGTCAGGATCTGTGCCATACAGACCTTCCCTCTGCTGCAGTGGTGACACCTGGGGCCTAGCAGTCCGCCCCGAACTGGTCATCGCCCACTGCTACAGAGGAGCTGTCTGTGGAAGGGCCCAATCCAACTGGGTTGGACCCTTGTGTACTTGGCCAAGCAGGCCTGAGATCCCCTCACACTGTTGTCTCCCTGGCATCTGTGGCAGACCTCTCTGAGTCCCCTGAGGCTGTTAAAATTGACATCAGCCTGGAGGAGTTTAGGGGTCTGTGACAGACTGCCAGGTGGGGATGTTGGGATGAGAGTGCCCTGGGAACAGGATTGTGGTACTGTAATGGTTTGTGAAGAAAGGGAATGCTCTGAAGTACCTGGTGAAAAGGCAAATTGTGTGTCAGCAGCTTCCCCAGACATGAAGTTTAGACACAGAGGGGGCACTGTGTTGTGTCTAAACTTCGTGTCTCTGCTCTAATCTACTAAAGTATGTGGGGCGGGATTAAAAGCGTGCTTTCCCGTCAGCGAGTATAGACGCATTACATGCGAACACGAGCGTCTCTCTCAACAAGTGGGAGGAGTGGCTCTACCGCTGTGTATTTAGCCGGGTAGCCGTGCTGTGAGACCACGCCTTCCGTAGAAGTCGTAATGACGAAACGCGTCAGAGCGTGACCGCACGGCAAACCGGAATCTACATGTGCGTTCCAGAATAGATGGACCAAGTGCGGAAGCACATTGGAGGAGTTCACACAGCCTGTCTGGAGCGGTGATGTAACGAGTTTACTTTTACCAATGCGATTGATTGTGTTATTTTTCTAAGTGTTCATTTGGCGGATTTTATTTAATAAACATTTGTTAATGGAATTATGCTATGTGGAGCTGTTTGTTCTCTTTTCGGTGATCTGAGAACCTTATTATATGGGATGAGTGACAGCGGAGTATCAGAGGATTGTCAGCAATATATGCTCTCTTAACACTGAAAGGCTTTACGCAAGTTTGTGTCCGGTAAGTGGGCACTGCATAGGGAGTGGATCACCAGTGGTGTTTTAATGAACTTGGTGGCTGGCAATAACTATTGTGGACTTTCATCTTATCTCCTGACTCACGCGGATTCCTCACCCACCTCTTTAACAGCTGGTTTATTGATTCTGTTGAAAGCGCTGTGCAGACACAGTTGGACTCATTATAATGATTGTTTGATATCATTTTGTTATGAGCTAAAGTGTTTATTTCCATCTATCAGTGCTGCCTATCAGTGCCCATCAGTGCTGCCTATCGGTGCCATCTATCAGTGCTGTCTATCGGTGCCCATCAATTCTACATATCTGTGCCATCTATCAGTGCTGCCTATCTGTGCCATCTATCAGTGCTGCCTATCTGTGCCCATCAATTCTACATATCTGTGCCATCTATCAGTGCTGCCTATCGTTGCCATCTATCAGTGCTGCCTATCGGTGCCCATCAATTCTACATATCTGTGCCATCTATCAGTACTGCCTATCGGTGCCATCTATCAGTGCTGCCTATCGGTGCCCATCAATTCTACATATCTGTGCCATCTATCAGTGCTGCCTATCAGTGCCCATCAGTGCTGCCTATCGATGCCATCTATCAGTGCTGCCTATCGGTGCCCATCAATTCTACACATCTGTGCCATATATCAGTGCTGCCTATCAGTGCCCATCAATGCTGCCTATCTGTGCCATCTATCAGTGCTGCCTATCAGTGCTGCTTATCGGTGCCATCTATCAGTGTTGCCTATCGGTGCCCATCAATTCTACATATCTGTGCCATCTATCAGTACTGCCTATCAGTGCCCATCAATGCTGCCTATCGGTGCCATCTATCAGTGCTGCCTATCAGTGCCCATCAATTCTACATATCTGTGCCATCTATCAGTGCTGCCTATCAGTGCCCATCAGTGCTGCCTATCGGTGACCATCAATTCTACATATCTGTGCCATCTATCAGTGCTGCCTATCAGTGCTGCCTATCGGTGCCATCTATCGGTGTTGCCTATCGGTGCCCATCAATTCTACATATCTGTGCCATCTATCAGTACTGCCTATCAGTGCCCATCAGTACATTCAATTTAATACAAGCCCCACCCACTTTGCACGCCATGTTGTTGAATTTTTAAAAAAAACACGCCAATTGTTTGCGCCACGTTTGCGCTGCAAAAATAAACGTTTGCGCCGGTTCAGTTCCTAAGATATCAAACATTCAATTTAATGCAAGCCCCGCCCACTTTTCAAGCCATGTTGCTGAATTTTAAAAACAAACACGCCATTTGTTTACGCCTCGTTTGCGCTGGTTTGCGCCGCAAAAATGAATGTTTGTGCCGGTTCGGTTTCTGAGATATTAAACATTCAATTCAATGCAAGCCCCGCCCACTTTGCACCCCATGTTGCTGAATTTGAAAAACAAACACGCCATTCGTTTGCGCTGCAAAAATAAACGTTTGCGCTGGTTCGGTTTCTGAGATATTAAACATTCAATTCAATGCAAGCCCCGCCCACTTTGCACCCCATGTTGCTGAATTTTAAAAACAAACACGCCATTAATTTGTGCCGCGTTTGCGCCGCAAGAATAAACGTTTGTGCCGCTTTGGTTGCCGAGATATTGTGCGTTATAGTTGCTGTAACCCCGCCCACTTTGCACCCCATGTTGCTGAATTTTAAAAACAAACACGCCATTCATTTGTGCCGCATTTGTGCCGAAAAAATAAACGTTTGCGCCGCTTTGGTTTCCGAGATATTGTGCGTTATAGTTGCCGAAACCCCGCCCACTTTGCACCCCATGTTGCTGAATTTTAAAAACAAACACGACATTCGTTTGCGCCACAAAAATAAACGTTTGTGCCGCTTTGGTTTGCGAGATATTGTGCGTTATATGTTGCCAAACCACCCTGACTTTACACCTCCTTATTAAATCTTACATACAGAACCTACACTCCGCTTGGGTTTCCTTAACCACTTCAATACCGGGCATTTAGAACACTTTCCTACCAGACCAATTTTCAGCTTTCAGTGCTGTTGCGTTTTGAATGAGAATTGCGTGGTCGTGCGACGTTGTACCCAAAGTTTTTATCATTTTGTTCCCACAAATAGAGCTTTCTTTTGGTGGTATTTGATCACCTCTGCGGTTTTTATTTTTTGCGCTATAAACAAAAAAAGACAGAAAATTTTGAAAAAAAAAAATGTCACTGTTCATCTGTGTTTCCTTTGTGATCAGGTTGGTTGGTTAACTGCTTCTTCATGCGGCTATATCCAGTATCTTCCTTATTGCTTGAGGTGATTGTAGCCGTATTAGTGCAATAGTGCCAGAGAAAATTGAGTACTGTCCATGATACTTTTTTTATTTGCACTAACATACAATTTTTCAGGACAAGCTTTCGGGGTATCTCCCCTTCTTCAAGGTCCAAGCAGTACTCCCTTGAAGAAGGGGAGATACCCCGAAAGCTTGTCCTGAAAAATTGTATGTTAGTGCAAATAAAAAAAGTATCACGGACAGTACTCAATTTTCTCTGAAAAAAAAAATATTTATTTCTGTCACAAAACTTTGTAAATAAGTAAATTTTCTCCATCACTGATGGGCACTGATGAGGCTACACTGACGGGCACTGATCTGGCAGTACTGATTGGCACTGATGAGGTGGCACTGATGATGAGGCACTTATATGCAGCAATGATGAGCACTGTTAGGCGGCACTGATAAGCAGCACTGACGGGCACTGATATGAAACACTGACGGGCACTGATATGCAGCACTGATGGACACTGATAAGCGGCACTCACGGACACTGATAAGCGGCACTGATGGGCACTCATAGACGGCACTAATTGGCACTCATAGGCGGCACTGGGCACTGATAGGTGGCACTGATAGGTGGGCACTAGTAGGTGGGCATATATACAGAAAGGGGCCCATTCCCTGGTGGTCTAGGGTGGCATCTGAAGGTGGCACTAAGTGCCATTCATATTGGGCACTATGCCCCTTACCTGGTGGTCTAGGGTGGTCTCCCTGGTGGTCCAGATCAGCTCCCTGGGGGTCCCTGGTCAGCTCCCTGGTGGTCCGGGGTGGGGACATTGTTGATGGTCCCTGGGCAGGCTCCCTGGTGGTCTAGTGTGGCGATCCGAGGGGGGGCTGTGCTGATAAATCATCAGCACAAACCCTCCCTGTCAGGAATGCAGCCGATTGACTCTCCGATAAACGGCTTTCCTGTGTTACACTGTGACCAGCCGTGATTGGTCACGGCTGATCACATGGTAAAGTGCTTCGGATGGAAGCACTTTACCGAGATCGGTATTGCGGGGGGTCAGACTGACCTCCCACACCACCGATCGCCGCGATGCGCGCCCCCCCAGGTGCGCGGCGGCTTGTTATCCTGAGGACGTCATATGACGTCCAGTCAGGATAACTAAACCACTTCCCGGCCGTCATTAACCTGTACAGAACCGCGCTATAGCCGAAAGACGGCTACAGCGTGGCTCTGAAAATCAGGGAGGACGTCCATGGATCCACTCGATGTCCGCCCGAGACCCGCCGATCACCTGTAGCAGCCTCAGAACGGGGAACCGCCGATGTAAACACGGCGGTTCTCCGTTCTGTGAATGGGACATAGCAGATCTACTGATCCCTGTCACTGGGATCAGTTAGATCTGTTATGTCCCGGCCAGCCCTGCCCCCCCACAGTTAGAACACACCCAGGGAACATTGTTAACCCCTTCACTGCCCCCTGCAGGTTAACCCCTTCACTGCCAATGACATTTATACAGTAATCAGTGGACATTTAAATTTCTGATCGCTGAATAAATGTCATTGGTCCCAAAAATGTGTCAAAAATGTCCGACATGTCCGCTGCAATATCGCAGTCCCGATAAAAATCGCAGATCGCCGCCATTACTAGTAAAAAAAAAAAAATAGTAAAAACGCCATAAATTTATTCCCATAGTTTGTAGACGCAATTGCTTTTGCGCAAACCAATCAAAATACGCCGATTGCGATTTTTTTTTACCAAAAATATGTAGAAAAATATAATATTGGCCAAAACTGATGAATAATTTTCTTTTTTATATTTTTTTTGGATATTTATTATAGCAAAAAAGTAAAAAATATTGTTCTTTTTTCAAAATCATCGCTTTGTTTGTTTATAGCGCAAAAAATAAAAACCGCAGAGGCGAACAAATACCAGCAAAAGTAAGCTCTATTTCTGGGGGAAAAAAAATAAAAATTTTATTTGGGTACAACGCCGCACGACCGCGCAATTCTCATTCAAAATGCGACAGCGCTGAAAGCCGAAAATTGGTCTGGGCAGGAGGGGGGTTTAAGTGCCCAGTAAGGAAGGGGTTAAGCATACAGCGGTCGGGAAGTGGTTAATGTAATGCTCCTCCCACTGTACCGGGCACTTCACTTTATACCCTGGAAAAGACAGCAGAGCTCCAACAACTTTTTGCCTGGTGGTTTAGGATGGGCTCCTTGGTGGTCTAGGATCGGCTCCCTGGTTGTCAGGATCGGCTCCCTGGCCGTCTCCCTGGGTGGGCTCTCCCTGGTGGTCCTAGTGGGCTCCCTGATGGTCCCTGGGCAGGCTCCCTGGTGGTCTAGGGTGGCGATCCTAAGGGGGGGGCAGCACTGATAAACACTCAGCACAGAACCCCCCCCTGTCAGGAGAGCAGCTGAATGGCTCTCTACTACTGGCGTCTGCAGATGCGAGTAGAGGAAAAGCTAATAAACAGCCCTTCCTGTTTACACTGTGACTAGCCGTGATTGGTCACGGCTGATCACATGGTAAAGAGCTTCCGACGGAAGCTCTTTAGTGAGATTGGTAATGCGGTGGGTCAGACTGACACACCGCAACACTGGTCGCCGTGATGCGCGCCCCCACGTTATCCTGCTGGACGTCATATGATGCCCAGTCAGGATAACTGAACCACTTCCCGGTCGTCATTCTGCATATGGCGGTAGGGAAGTGGTTAAACGCATATGTGCATTTAGCCTAGTACACATGCGTAGGTGTGAAAAACACGCATGATTTGCAGACCCAGACACACCTTTGTTCCTTTTTCTGAGCACATATGTGGCTGTGTGCATGGGGCCATGTATTTGCATGTGCAACATATAATGGTTCCAGGGAGTGGCACTTGGAGAGGTTTCACCTCTGGAGCCACCACAGGAGAGATTGTCTCATGGGTGAAGTTACAGGGATGCGTTGAATCTTTGCTGCGTGACTCCCACTGTTGTAAGAATCCTCTCTGAAACGGACGCATCCTCCACTGGGCCCACTTCACCATGGGAATGGATGCTGTCATTGTCCCAATTACCCTCAGACACCCGAGAGCCAAGGTGACGAGAGGGCTTGATGGACTCGGTCCCGGATTACATCGATTTTTTTCTTTAGGAAGGGGGATGGTGCCGGTCTTCGTATTGAAGAGCACTCAGAGGAATACTACAGATTGGGACGGCTGCAGGTGACTTTTGTCTAAGGTCAGTAGCCACCTGAATTCTTGCAAGGTGGTGATGACCAAGTCCCGGTGATCCAGCAGCTGCCCTTCGTCTTGGGCTAGCAGAAGGAGGTCATCCAGATAGTGATAAAGATGGACTCCTATGACTCTCAACAGCACTACCACTGCTAGCAGTACCTTGGAGAAGACTCTCGGTGATGTTGTCAGGCCAAAGGGGAGGCAAGTAAATTGTAATTGGCCTATGGCAAACTGCAGATAGCGCTGGAATTCTGCTGCTATGGGGACATGGAAGTAGGCATCCTTGAGGTCGATGGAGATCAACCAGTCTCCTTGTTGCACTGCTTGCTGGATAGAGTGCAGAGACTCCATTTTGAACTTTCCCATTTGGATAAATTGAGATGGGTTAAATCAATCACGGGTCTCCATGAGTCATTCTTCTGTACTAAGAACAAGGGGGACTACACCCTGGCCCCTCTCATTGACTGGGTTTGACCGCTTCCTGTTCTAGTAGAGATTCCACATTTGCAGGGTTCGATTCTGAGTAAGGTGCTGGTAAGCCAGGAGTTCTCTTTTCTCCCTCTAGGACAGACGTTTACACCTTAGAGATGATCTTGTCCTTCGCCAGTTTGGGTCAGTTACTCTCCCCGGTCCCACATCAGGGGGAACAAGAATCATGTCTTCTTACTGAGTACCTCTGGGCACTAACTAAATTGGGTAGAGTTAAATAGGTTTACCCTTTCAAGTTTTACCTCAGAGACGTGAGATAGGTCGTTCGTCACGTTGTTCCTCTGACCAACTAGAGGTAGCTGGAGTTCCTACGGATGAAGGTACAGGGGTATCGTCGTCTTAAGGTCG
>BLSH010069051.1:416761-426842 GCA_018402905.1 Glandirana rugosa | reverse complement strand
TACACCATTTGCAATCACTTAACTGGGGATAAAGAATTTTAACACGTGTGGGTACCTTAACGTTTTTTTTATACCATGGGTTTGTCACTTGATACCGAGATCTTAATAACGAGAGTGAGACTGTAAACACTTCTATGGATACACACCGTGTTAACTGATCAATATTGGGTTTAGGTAAGTATAAGGGGGGCTGCACACAGAAGGATTTTAACCTTAATGGCGGGAATGCATTAAGGTAAAAAAAACCTGTTGCATTTAGAACCACTTTAAGAACTTGTCTTCCAGGGTACGTTTATAAACGCCATGGTAGAGAAGTGGTTAACTCACGCTGCAATAGTAGTCGTGAGCTTGATTCCAGCTTTAAGAGACGGCAAAGGGCTTTTCGATAAAAGTGATCGTGCAGCTCTAGAGCGAGAGAGAGAGAGAATCAATTGTGCCACACATAGGTATCTTCACAAATGTCAGAGTGAGAGCAATAATTCTAGAGCCATAGTTCACTGTTTGGGTACCATATTTTTTTTGCAATTCCATGGGTGTGCACAATTTTAAGAAATAGGGGTCAATTCACTAACGTTTACCACATGTGATAAGGTTATCATGTTACTCATTTGCATACATTTTTGCATGCGGTAAACTAAGTCCAATTCACAAAAAAAATGATTATGCGGTATTTACAAAAGAAAAATGTGCCGGTAAATATTGCATAAAAAACTCTTATGTCCAATTCACAAATGGACCAAAGAGTAAAAAAGCATGCGATAATTACCACCAGGGTTTTGCTGGCCTGTTTTTTGACAAATAGCTGGTTGCTAAGCAGTGGGCTGGGAAGCTGGCCGCTGCATCCATACTAACCGATGACTCATCAGCTGTCAGTGAGTTTCCCTGCTCACCGCTGATTGTGAAAAAAAGAACAGACAAAAAGTATTAAAAAAAAACAAAAAAAAAACCTATGTGGGATACCCCCCAAGTCCCATACCAGGCCCTTATCTGGACATGTAGCCCGGCAGGTCAGGAAAGGGGGGAGTACAAGCGAGGGCCCCTCCCCTCCTGAACCATACCAGGCCACATGCCCTCAACATGGGGGGGTGGGTGCTTTTGGGGCAGGGGCACTTTCCACCCCAAAGCACAGGGGCCTCATCCCCACAACCGTGGCCGGTGGTTGTGGGAGTCTGCGGGCAGGGGGCTAATCGGAATCTGGAAGCCCCCTTCAAGAAGTATGCGAATCACTATCGGGTACATTGTACCCCTACCCATTCACCCAAAATGGTAATAAAACACACAGTTTTTGACAATTTTTTTTTTAAATAGTGCCCCCCCCATCTAAATCCACCATCTATCATGCCACCCACCAGACCCGAAAAAAAAATCTGACATTTCTTATATGGGTAAGGGGCGGGGCCATCTGGCTACGTCACCTGGTGGCCCCACCCATTGTGACGTCACTGACCGGTGCTTGCTGAGTTGGTGATTGCACAAGGGGTGGGGCTGCCAGGTGATTTAGCCTGATAGCCCCACCCCCCTGCCCACAGACCCCCACAACCATCGGTCACGGTTGTGGGGATGAAGCCCTTGTCCCCATCAACATAAGGACTAGTTGCTTTGAGGTAGGACTTTTTAATTGTCTTTTTGTTACAATCTGCTGTGAGCGGGAAAGCCCACTCACAGCTGACGAGTCATTGGTTGTCAACAGGTTCCAGACCGCCTCGCATACATTTACTGCTACTGAGTGTTCGCGAATCGCCGTCTATAAATGGCGGCTATCGCATGCGTGGCTGGCAAGCGGGAGCGTGCCGGCGCGCTCTCGTGTCCGGCGCACTCTCCAGCAGTATGGCCGCGAGTCGGGCGGACTCTATGTCCGCCGGCGAGCCACGATAGCCTGGCACAGAAGAAAAGCGGGGAGCCACCGATGTAAACATGGCGGTTCCCCGCTCTGTCAGGCGGAATCTGAGGCCTCATACACACGGACGTTTTTTGACGCCGGCGTTTTCTGGCGTTTTTTGCAGCTCTCCATGTTAGTCAATGGCCCCATAAAAACGTCGGCGTTTCTGAGCTGTAGGTGGCGTCGGCGTTAGTGAGCAGAAAGTAGAACCCATGGCCATCGCGTTCTGAGGCTGTAACATTTTGACGTTTTTTGACGCCGACGCCACAATATGCCAAGAAACGCCAACATATGCCACCATATGCCACCTATTATTATACCGGCGTTTTCCGGCGTTTTTTGACGCCGATGTTTTTAGGTTGAAAAATAGCAGAGGGATGATTTTGTTTTAAAAAACGCCTATTGACGCCGACGCTCACTAACGCCGAAAAACGTCAATACATAACGCCGAAAAACATCGCCTTTTTTTCCTTGACATCGGGCCCGACGGTTTGTTTATTTTTTTATATACGCCCGTGTGTATGAGGCCTAAGAGTCACTGTCACTGGGATCAGTTAGATTTCTGGTGCCCCTGGCAGCCCAGCCCCTTCACAGTTAGAACACAGGTAACCCCTAGATCTCCCCCTGCAGGTTAACCCCTTCCCTGCCAATGACCTGTACACAGTAATCAGTGGATATTTAAATTTCTGATCATTGTATAAATCTCATTGGTCCCAAAAAATTGTAAAAAATGTGCGACATGTCCGCTGCAATATCGCAGTCCCGGTGAAATCGCAGATCGCAGCCATTACTATTTAAAAAAAAAAAAAAATAGTAAAAACGCCATAAATCATTTCTCATGGTTTGTAAACACGGCCACCAATCGATTTTTTTTTTTTTTTAACTACAAATATGAGGAAGAATATAAATCGGCCAAAACTGATGAATACATTTTGTTTTTTTATATATTTTTATTTTTTTGGACATCTATTTTAGCAAAAAGTAAAAAAAAATAAATATATATATATATATTTTTTTTTTTTTTTTTTTTTCAAAATTTTCATTTGTTGTTTATAGCGGGGATCAGAAGTGACACAAAGGTGATCAAATGCCACCAAAAGAAAGCTCTATTTGTGGGGGAAAAAGGGGCGTCAATTTAGTTTGGGTACAATGTCGCAGAACCGCGCAATTGTCAGTTAAAGCGAAAAGAAGTGCTCTGGTCCTACAGTGAGAAACCCTTCCGGTCCTTAAGTGGTTAAAGAAGCGGCTGCCGAACAAATGCCGCATCCGGTATTTAACTCCAAATTCTTAGGGAATACATGTTCAATGGTTACCGCATGCAGTATTTTACCGCATAATATTAGCCATTATTTAGCTCTTAGTGAATTGACCCCTTAGATAGATATAGGTACACATGCTTATATAATTTTTTTTTTTAATCTGTTTTTGATTTATTTGTTCTACTTTCACTTACGTTTTACCAAAAATTTGGGTTTAATATTGTGTTTAATTGCATTTTAGTGTATATTTTCTTAAAAATATGCGTTTGATAAATAACGGCACAAATATCATGCGACATTAGAGGGGTTGTAAACCCTCAGGGTTTTTCACCTTAATGCATTAAGGTGAAAAACCTCCTTTAGTGTAGCAGCCCCCCCTGAGCCCCCGTTTTACTTACCTCTGAACCCTGGTTTTCCAGCGTCTGGGATGAGCACACCAGCTCCAGCCAGTGTCTCGGGTCCTGATTGGATAGATTGATAACAGCGTAGCCATTGGCTCCCGCTGCTGTCAATCAAATCTAATGACACGGGAGCCAGGGGGCGGGGGCGGGGCCGAGTCCTGCTGTCTGTCAATGGACACAGCAGCAGGACTCGGGAGCGCGCCTGCACGGGTGCCCCCAGGGAAGTGATTCTCCGTGGGGGCACTTGATGCGGGGAGAAGCCAGGAGCACCATGGAGGGACCCCAGAAGAGGATCTGGGCCACTCTGTGCAAAACCCTTGCACAGAGGTGGTAAGTATAACATGTTTGCTATTTAAAAAAAAAAACAAAGCTTTACAATCACTTTAAAATTTGCAACTACCTTTTATTCTACAGGGTCTCTGATTTTAGAAAATATATACTTTTTGGGGAGTTTAAATTGCCCCAGTAGACCAGTAGTTAAAGCTAAACTCCAGGATCCTGCCTACTTTTGATCCATAGCTCCCTTTTCCCATGTACAATAAAAATGCTTTGAAACTTTTGTCAGTAATGCCGTACTTTTTGATTAAACCCTTAATGCCAGATACATTGCCCGACTTTGAGTGGCTGAATCTGGATGATGCCTGCAGGTTTCCCCTTTTTTTTTATTTTTTTTGTTACAGCCAGCAGAGCACTATTTTTTCCAGGCTCACCGGGGAACCTGGGATTGCAGTTGGCAGTTCCACCTGCCGATGATAGAGCTGATCGGTGACCAAAAGGCCCCGGTCATCTCTGGTCTAAGAAACCTGAGACGGCGAGTATTTTGTCCCTTCCGGTTTCGCCAGTTCTAAACAAACCATTAGTGGTTTGTAAGAAGCATTGGATCAAGCCGATCTTGGGAGCAGAGGAGACATCTGGGGTCTAATAGACCCCAGATGTCTCAGTAAAGAGGACCTGTCACTGCCCGTTGTGATCACAAAGGATTTTTGCATTCCTTGTGATAACAGTAAAAGTTATAAAAATGTAAAGTGTAAAAAAAAAAATTTCCATCTATTTTCATCCCCACATTCTCGCGTGCAAAGGCGAACACACGTCAGTCCCACGTCGTTCGTAACCGGCGATGTGAGATATCACCGATAACGTCAGATCGATCGCAATAATTCTAGCACCAGACCACCTGTGCAAAAATCTAAAGTGGTAACCTGTGTCAATGGACGCATCTCGGATGGAAGCACTTTACCGAGATCGGTATTGCGGGGGGTCAGACTGACCTCCCACACCACCGATCGCCGCGATGCGCGTCCCCCCAGGCGCGCGGCGGCTTGTTATCCTGAGGACGTCATATGACGTCCAGTCAGGATAACTAAGCCACTTCCCAGCCGTCATTTTGCATACGGCGGTCGGGAAGTGGTTAAGTGGTAAAAGTGTATTTTTTTCCCCAAAATAAATTTGTGTTTGAAAAACGCTGTGCACATACCGTGTGACATGAAAAATTGCAAAACCCACCACTTTATTTTTTAGGACCTCTGATTTTAAAAAAAACGCACACGTTTTCTGTGCAATGCGGAGTGTGAATGCACCGCACCTATGTGAACCGGACACATTGAAAACAACGTGTTTTTCAAGTGTCATGCGAAACACCGCATGCAATTAGCATAGGTGTGAACCCAGCTTAAGTCATTTTCTAGCAATACTGATTTTTTTTTTTGTACAGCGCATCCGCAAAGTATTCACAGCGCTTCACTTTTTCCACATTTTGTTATGTTACAGCCTTATTCCAAAATGGATTAAATTCATTATTTTCCTCAAAATTATATAAATAATACCCCATAATGACAATGTGAAAGAAGTTTGTTTTGACTAAAAAACCAAAAAAAAAAAAAAAATCCCATGTACAGAAGTATCACAGCCACTCAATACTTTGTTAAAGGTCCTTTGGCACCAATTACAGCCTCAAGTCTTGTTGGGTATGATGCCACAGGCTTGGCACTTCTATTTTTGGGCAGTTTCTCCCATTCTTTGCAGGACCTCTCAAGCTCCATCAGGTTGGATGCGGAGCGTCAGTGCCTAGCCATTTTCAGATCTCTCCAGAGATGTTCAATCGGGTTCAAGTCTGGGCTCTGGCTGGGCCACTTGAGGACATTCAGAGTTGTTCCGTAGCCACTCTGTTGTTCTCTTGGCTCTATGCTTAGGGTTGTTGTCCTGTTGGAAGATGAACCTTCACCCCAGTCTGAGGTCCAGAGTGCTCTGGAGCAGGTCTTCATCAAGGATCTCTCTGTACATTGCTGCATTCATCTTTCCTTCAATCCTGACTAGTCTCCCAGTTCCTGCCTCTGAAAAACATCCCCACAGCATGATGCTGCCACCACCATGCTTCACTGTAGGGATGGTATTGGTCAGGTGACGAGCAGTGCCTGGTTTCATCCAGACAGGACGCTTGCCATTCAGGCCAAAGAGTTCAATCTTTGTTTCATCAGACCAGAGAATTTGTTTCTCCATGGTCTGAGAGTCCTTCAGGTGCATTTGGCAAACTCCAGGTGGGCTGTCATGTGCCTTTTACTGAGGAGAGGCTTCCATCTGGCCATTCTACCATACAGGCCTGATTGGTGGAGTGATGCAGAGATGGATGTTCTTCTGGAAGGTTCTCCTCTCTCCACAGAGAAACGCTGGAGCTCTGTCAGAGTGACCATCAGGTTCTTGGTTACCTCCCTGACTAAGGCCCTTCTCCTCCGATCTCTGTTTGGCTGGGCGGCCCGCTCTAGGAAGAGTCCTGGTGGTTCCAAACTTCTTCCATTTAGGGATGATGGAGGCCACTGTGCTCATTCGATGCTGCAGACCTTTTTCTGTACCCTTCACCAGATCTGTAGAAAGGGGTTGTGACCGGGTGCCCCGGAGATCATACCTGCCCACAGAAGGAAGTGTGACACAAGCATGTCACTTCTCTCCTTCAGGAAACAATAGGAGGGAACACAACATGGAGCCATTTCTCCATAGCAGTGCCTGGTTGCACAAACCAGTTTATAACAGTAAACTGGAGAGAGATTGGACCTATTTGTGGGAAAAGAAATAATGTTAAAATGGTCCGTAAAAATGAACTGAGCACATGTAGAGCCCTTGATGACGTCAGAGAATTCTCCTGTGGCGATGCAGAGGAAATTTTGGGGGTGTGGACCACATAATACTCAGTTTGGGTTTAGAGAGGTTCTGTTTGATGCCCACCTTAGAATGAGTTTCACTTGATATTGTTTGCTGTTTTATTGTCTTCTCCAGAAAAGCAGAAGTTGGATTTCAGAAGAGGATTTCACACAAGTAGACTCTGTGGTTCCTGTGGAAGAGGCCCAGCCTGGACAAATCCTACCAGCTCAGTCTTTAGAATCGGCCCCTCTTCAGTCTAATGGACAGAACGAGCCTGGCCAAGCCTTCCGTGTTGTACACCGGAGGCAGATGGGTAATTAAGTTTTCCCCTTTGTGTAGCCTTATGATGACTTTATTTTTGTGTCTTTATCACAGTGTTAATTTTGACTTTATTTTGGTTTAGTATTAGTCGTCGTCTTTTGATTAAAATGCAATTTTTAGGTTTAGCTGTATTTTAGTCAACAAAAATCTCTGGGGCATTTCAATTGACTGAAATCTAATGGGTTTAGTTAGCTTGTAAGGCCCCTGTCACACGGGCTGTCCGATCAGGTCCGCCTGTCCTTTTTCAGGTCGACCTGATCGGACCCTCCATTCAGCCCTATGGAGCGGCAGATGTCAGCGGCGACATGTCCGCTGACGACCCCTGCTATCCAATCTGATCCTGTCCGCCTAATCCAGATGGATGGTGGTCCTATTTTCCATCCGTTTGGTGGATCAGATGAAAACAGACAGGCGGTCCATTTTCATCTGATCTCCAATAGAAGGGAGCAGGACTCTTGACAGTTCCATCTCAGCACAGTGAGTGAAGACAGACCTGTCATCCTCCGTCAAACAGATCCGCCCTGTGTGAAAGGGGCCTAATGCATTATTTAAAGCAGAGTTCCACCCAAAAGTGGAACTTCCGCTGATCGTATTCGTCCACCCCACCCCCCCCCCCCCCCCCCCCGGTGTCACATTTGGCACCTTTCGGGGGGGGAGCGGATACCTATCCTGTCCCACTTCCGGGAGTCCTGGCCGCGGCGAATTACTTCAGCCGCCCGGCTCCCTCCTCGCTCTGCTACTGGCCGCCGAGTGAATGGCAGAGCACAGTAGGGTTCCTGGCATGAAAGCCGTAATGCTACACTGCCGGGTTCCCTTACCTGCAATGTCGCCGGCAGCACCTGAGAGGTAAGTGTTCTATTATTAACCACTTCAGCCCCGGAAGGATTTCACACTTTAGGACCAGAGCACTTTTTGCGATTTGGCACTGCGTCGCTTTAACTGACAATTGTGCGGTCGTGCAGCGTTGTACCCAAACGAAATTTGCGTCCTTTTTTCCCACAAATAGAGCTTTCTTTTGGTGGTATTTGATCATCGCTGCGTCAGTTCTGATCGCCGCTATAAACAAAGAATAGCGACCATTTTGCAAAAAAAAAAAAAAAAATTTCTTACTTTTTGCTAAAATACAAATACAAAAAAACATTTTTTTTCATCGGTTTTGGCCGATTTATATTCTTCCTCATTTCTGTGATAAAAAAAAAATCGCAATCGGCGTTTATTGATTGGTTTGCGCAAAAGTGGCTGCGTTTACGGATGATGAGAATTAATTTCTGGGGTTTTTTTTTTTTTTTTTTACTAGTAATGGCGGCGATCTGCGATTTTTAGCGGTGCTGTGATATTTCAGCGGACATGTCGGACTATTTTGACACTTTTTTGGGACCATTGGCATTTATACAGCGATCAGTGCTATAAAAATGCACTGATTACTGTGTAAATGTCATTGGCAGTGAAGGGGTTAACCTACAGGGGGCGCTCTAAGGGTTAACTATGTTCCCTGGGCGTGTTCTAACTGTATGGGGACTGCCCTAGCTGGGGAAGGGAAGTGGTCACAGCCTCCATGTAGAGCAAGGCTGTGATCACAGCCCTTCCCCCCCTCACAGAACGGAGGTCCGTGTTTACTTACACGGACCCCCGTTCTTTCAGTGCGGGGGGGCATCACAGGTAGCCGGCGGCGATCGCGTCCGCCGCACCCGCTCCCTGGCCCCCCCCCCGAACACAGTGAGCTCACAGTGCACGATCTCGCAGCCACCGTCGTATGATGGCAGTTTGCGTTATCGAGCCACTTTGTCACCGTCAACCTGAGGTTGACGGTCGGCAAGTGGTTAAAAGTCAGCAGCTACACTATGTGTACAGTATGTGAATACAGGATGTGTAGCTGCTGGCTTTTACATTTTTTTCGTTCTAGGCGGACCTCCTCTTTAAGCATTTCTCTAGAACTGCCAAACTCCTTATATACTTCTAGAGTAAAAATCAAATAACATTATTATTTCTGGTATGAAGGGTTGAACATGCACTACAGGCACAGATTTAGCCATTGTGATATATATCGCCTTTATAAATAAAAAGAAGTTTCATAAACAAGCAAAAATAAAAAAAATCATTAAGGCTCCATGCACACTGAAGCTGATAAACGATCGTTTTTTTTTCCTTTTCTTTTTAACAGCCCATAAACTCTCCTCTATTTTATTCTATGTGCCAATGTACACATGAACGTTTTATTGTCATTTAGGAGCAGTGGCGTTTTATGGGCTGTTGTCTGAACGCCTTTAAATCGTCGTTCTTCTGCCAAAAAAAAAAAAACAGTTGAAATCTTAAAAACGACCATAGACGCTCAAAAATGCTGATAACAGCTGAAAAACTCACTACAAGGCTACTGACGTGTTTGAATGTTTTTTTAACACCCAGTGTGCATGGAGCCTTAATCGCAAGAAAAATAAAAATATAAAAATCATTTTTAGAAACGGAAAAGTGATGGCAGAAAAAGACTGAGTAATCGATCGAGTCTGCCCTTTTTTTTTATTTTTTTTTTTATTCGTATTTTTTTATTTATTTATTTTAAACCACACAAGATCTATAACAAAATCAAAACCCCCACTCAAGTAGATCTCAAACCCGCGCCACTACAGATGTAGGGAGAGTATCCAGCAACGAAATGTGATTGAATTAAAGCAGCTACTTCTATAATGGTGTACATCAAACAATAATGGTAATACCCGTAGGTTATAAGTAGCGCTACCACAAGGATAAATATTAAAGTCCTGATGTTCAAGCACACAAAGGTAGAGCAAGTAAAGGGTTTCAAGTTGTCATTTACTTGCTCTACCTTTGTGTGCTTGAACATCAGGACTTTAATATTTATCCTTGTGGTAGCGCTACTTATAACCTACGGGTATTACCATTATTGTTTATTTATCTTGTTTCTTTCTTTTCACATTAACCTTGTTGTCTGACTATAGATTTGTTTATCCCAAGCATGTTTGAAGCCATTTACTGTTGACTGTCTCACAACCTCTGTTGGTAGTTTATTCCAATCATCAACCACCCTTTCAGTAAAATAATACTTTCTAAGATTCGTTTTGAACTGGGGGGGG
>BLSH010069051.1:389358-404161 GCA_018402905.1 Glandirana rugosa | reverse complement strand
CGCGCTCTCTCCCCCCTCTCTCGCTCTCTCTCTCTCTCTCTCCTCTCTCTCTATCTCCCTCTGTCTGTCAGTCTGTAAAGGCCTTCAGAAATACAGCACACAATCCTGGAACACGCACTGGAATCGCATTACATTTGAGCACCTATGCGCTTTCCATTCAACTCTATGGGACTCAAAATTTTTCAAATCCTGTTGCCTTCATACCACATATATGTGAACGTCCACCATAGAAACGCATGTTATTTCATTTGACATGCAATTTCAGATACCTTCTAGAACGTGAGTGTGAACCGAGGCTTATTCCCGACCGTAGCAAACTCAATATCCAACACGTTTCAGGGGGCCAACTTCACCTCCATCATCAGGGCTACAGTGTGATATGAAGAATATCTAAAAACATTAAAATATTGATAAACATACAAAGAATTAAAAAAAAAAAAAAAAAGTCAAGATTGGTACAATGATGGTCAGAAATGGAAGGAAGTCTGTGATAACATATCTGTCCTCAGCGGGTACATGGGATGGTGGAGATGGAAGGAAGTTAGTGATGACATGTCTGTCCTCCGTGAGTCACTGTCACAATAGGTACATGGGATGGCTAGAGATGAAAGGAAGTTGGTGAAGTCTCTTTGGAGGAATGGTGGAGATCTCAATGTAATTTGTTTATGTTCCTCTAGGTGTCCCGACAGGCTATAAACTTCTTGAAAATGGTGCAGAACGAGCCAATCTTTAATTTGAAATATTTGAATGAGCGTCTATACCAGCACACAAAGACCATGTGCAACATTGAACGCAACCGTGAGAAGCTACGTCTCCTCGGGGAGTATCTGATGACATGTCGCAGTGGAGCGGTGCAGGAACTGAGCGCCAGGTGAGCCACTGATGTCATACGAGGTGGGATAGGAGGCAGAAGGAGTCCAATCGCAATTGTGGCAGATGTACCGCTGGGGGGGGGGACCCCACAAAGGATGAAGGATCAATTCTCATCCAGAAGGCTCAGATGTAGCGGGTGCTGCAATAGCTGCCAGCTGGAGACTGGACACATTACAGATCAATGCATATATTTGCCATCCCCCTGGATCATCCAATATTGTCCAAAAAGTTTATTGAAGAATGATCACAAAGGACAAAATGCAACATTTTGGAGCCGCGCAGAGCCCCTTCATCAGGCATGTCATCACATACCTGATGAAGGGGCCCTTCGCAGCTCTGAAACGTTGCACTTTGTCCTTTGTGATGTGATCATTCTTCAATAAACCTTTCGGGTGATACTGGATGATCCGTGGTGTGCTGGCGAATATATGCATTGATCTGCTGTACTGACACACTGCCCATATATTGTACACTGCTGTACTGACACTGCTTATATAATGTATACTGCTGTACTGACACTGCCCATATACAGTACACTGCTGTACTGACATTGTCCATATAATGTGTACTGCTGCACTGACACTGCCTGGTATAACACACACTGCTGTACCGAGACACTGCCCATATACGGGACACTGCTGTACCGAGACACTGCCCATATATGGGACACTGCTGTACCGAGACACTGCCCATATATGGGACACTGCTGTACCGAGACACTGCCCATATACGGGACACTGCTGTACCGAGACACTGCCCATATACGGGACACTGCTGTACCGACACACTGCCCATATACGGGACACTTCTGTACCGACACACTGCCCATATACGGGACACTTCTGTACCGACACACTGCCCATATACGGGACACTGCTGTACTGACACTGCCCATATACAGTACACTGCTGTACTGATATTGTCCATATAATGTGTACTGCTGCACTGACACTGCCTGGTATAACACACACTGCTGTACCGAGACACTGCCCATATACGGGACACTGCTGTACCGAGACACTGCCCATATATGGGACACTGCTGTACCGAGACACTGCCCATATATGGGACACTGCTGTACCGAGACACTGCCCATATATGGGACACTGCTGTACCGAGACACTGCCCATATACAGGACACTGCTGTACCGAGACACTGCCCATATATGGGACACTGCTGTACCGAGACACTGCTGTACTGAGACACTGCCCATATATGGGACACTGCTGTACCGAGACACTGCCCATATACGGGACACTGCTGTACCGACACACTGCCCATATATGGGACACTGCTGTACCGACACACTGCCCATATACGGGACACTTCTGTACCGACACACTGCCCATATACGGGACACTGCTGTACCGACACACTGCCCATATACGGGACACTGCAGTACCGACACACTGCTCATATATGTTGCACTGCTATACTGACACTTCCTATATAATGTATACTGCTGTACTTACACTGCCCATATACAGTACACTGCTGTACTGACACACTGCCCATATATGGTACACTTTTGTACTGACAGCACCTATATAATGTATACTGCTGTACTGACACTACGTTACATATGGTACAGAGTAATGCATTGTGGGAGGTATTTGAGGAGCCAGTCAGTTTAGTGGCATCATGCAGACCTTACTGGCTATAAATTAGACATTTCATAGGCCCCCACGCCTCTCTCTAGGGGGTGCTAGATATTTTTTAACATACATTTTTCCTTTCCCCATTACTATTTATTTATTTTTATTTTTATTTTTTTTTTAGTTTGGATCAGCGCAGCTACCTTCTGGACTGTGCTCACACATATAGCTTACGGGACCTTAAACAGGTGCAGTATGTGAAATTTGTCTTGTCTGAGGAATAACTGCTTGGATGTGGTCAGAGTCACCTTTGAATGTTGCAGATTTGGAGTGGTGGGAATTTTAGCTGAAGCTCAGTCGCTCAATGCAATATTTCATAGTTTGGATTTAATAAAGGAAACCCATGCAGGTCAATATATAGGCTGCAAATGCCGCTTCCTCATCCAGCTCTCCTGGTGATCCTCTGGCTTCAATGGGTTTTGCATTGCTGACCTGGAAATGTGTGCACTGTGTGGTGTGGGGACTGTCAGTGCTCCCTATGTGCTGTGTTTGGGGGCTGTTATTGGCTCCCTTTGTGCGGTGTGTTGGCTGCCAGGACTCATTTGGCTCTCACGACTCATGCAATTATTGAAAAGCGGGCATGAAGAAAGCCAAGCAGCTGACAGGAGTACCAACTATCAGGAGTTCTGAGTGCTTCTCCTACAGAGCAGTGGCGGAGACTACATGTTAAATCTGTATGCATACAGCTGCTAACGACCAGATAAAACGAAGGCAGCCCATAAACAAGATGGGTTTTCTTGTACAATCAGTGGGTGGACCAAAAAAAAAAAAAAGCTGACTTGATTCCCCTATCCACGTCGGGTGTGTGTGGATGGGGGAATCAAGTCAGTTTTTTTCATTGAACCCGCTGTGCCTTTGCATTCCAACAGCGGGGGGGTTTCTCCAGCATCATAATACACTTATCAGTGTTGTAGGCTGCAACCAGTACTGATCGAGCTTGGAAAATTTAACAGGGTGGTCGTACAGAAGTCAATTGGTAGATTCTGTACAACCACAGTGCCCATACATGGATCGAAATTTGGCTAGTCCCTGCTGAACTGGTCAAATTTAAATCCATGTATATCCTGTTTTAAGACCATAATCAGGCCTGTCCCCATCTACTAATATTATTCTAGATTGTAAAAATATTTTTATCAACCACAGTAGTTGTACTGCTGGAGGGTGGCAGCTGTAGGGTGGGCGACATACCTGCATGACACATGCACATTGGCACAACAGGTTGCTGCTTTGAGCAGCCAGGGGATCATGTGATCAATATGTGATCACAATGATGATCACAATGCCAACAAATCGGATATGAATGAATTTCATTCATAACAGCTGTGATTAGCCCACAGCTATCACATGGTACCTGCGCCAAAAACAGCACCCTGTACCATGTGATATCTGTAGGTCGTTCACAGCATACAATAGTAATCGCAGCTTTATGTTTCAATAATTTTTATTCGAGTTTAACAATTAGCCAAGTGCAATAGTTGCGCCCATGCAGGGGCTAGCATTGACAGTTATCATACAAGTTAGCCAAAGAACAGCTAAAAGAGGTCATGTAAACATAAAAAAGAAAATGAGAACTAACACAGCAGTGGAAGATAGGCCTGTTTCATAAGGCCGCCAGGGGTCCTGAGAAGGTTCCCCAAACCAGTGGGGCATCCCCTGGTCCCACCAATACCCATACAGTGGTGCCATATGCAGCCTATACAGGTCTGAAGAGAGAGGTAAACTGGAACTCGAGAAAGTGAAGCAGACAGGTGGAATTAAGGAAAGAGGGAGTGTGCAGCTGACAGGAAAGGCGCTAAGGGAGGCTAAGAAAAGCAGAAGAGGAGGATAAGAGGGTTAGAGATTGAGAGGAGAAGGAACGGTAAGGGTTCAGGAGCATCGGGACCGTCTGTCATAAGCAACCTAAGCTGGCTGGGGGGAGAGTGGGAAAAGCATATGACAGCCATGGTTCCAAAACTTTAAGGAACTTGGCAGTAATCGCAGCTTTCATGACAATTCAAAACATCAGCAATACTCACTTTTAACAGCAATCAAAGTGTTAAAAAAAAAAAAAAAATCCCTGATCCACCCAATCCACAGAGTAGTTCAATGTCACTATGGTGACCCTGAACTCCTTTAAAAGTGTGTGTGTGTGTGTGTGTGTGTGTGTGTGTGTGTGTGTGTGTGTGTGTGTGTGTGTGTGTGTGTATATATGTGTGTGTGTGTGTATATATATATATATATATGTGTGTGTGTGTGTGTGTATATATGTGTGTGTGTGTGTTTATATATATATATTCCTCATCACAGTCATATGAAAATGCTGCACTGCACGGGTGATCGTATGTTAAAAAAATAGATTTCATTTCTTCATTTTCCAAAGTCATAATGATGACTCTGTACTGCACTGGTGACAGTATGCAAAAAAAAAATTTGATTTCATTTCTTTATTTTTCAAAAACAAAAGGAACAACTTCAAAAAACATGCCATGCCTCTTACTAATTATCTAATTATCCTAGACTGTCTTCTTTCCAAAAAAAGGGTAATTTGGAGGGTATTTGTACTGTCCTGGCATTTTGAGGCCTTAAAATGATTCTAAAGGCAGAAGGTTTTTTTTTTTTTTATCTTAATGCATTCTATGCACCAAGATAAAAAAACCTTCTGTGTGCTGCTCCCCCCTCAGCCCCCCTAATACTTACCTGAGCCCCATCTTAATCCAGCGATGTTGCATGAGAGACTCGGCTGGCTGGGACTCTCCCTCCTGTATGGCTGAGACAGTAGCGGAGTGCCATTGACTCCTGCTGCTGTCAATCAAAGTCAACGAGCCAATGAGGAGAGAGAGGAGGCGGGGGGGCCATGTGTCTGAATGGACACAGGGAGCTGTGACTTGGATCGGGTGCCCCCATAGCAAGCTATTTGCTGTGGGGGCACTCAGTAGAGGGGATGGGCCAGAAGGGCCGAAGAGGGACCCGAAAAGAGGAGGATCAAGACCACTACACAGAGCAGGTAAGTATAACATGTTTGTTATTTTTAAATTTAAAAAAAAACCAAGGCTTTAGTATCACTTTAACCAAATCTGGACCGTCCAACGTCGTTATACGTCAGTACTTTAGCGCTAAATACCGTTGCTATGGCAGCAGAAAAACGGCGAGCGGTCTGCTTTCAGATAAAAGTGGTCTCCGTGGCGGATTTGACGCAAGATTGCTTTTATCCATGGCGGGAGAAGTGCCCCCTCCCACCGCGCTCCGGTCATCTCCGCCGTTTACCGGATCCATCGGTAGCGGCGGAGACGATCCGATCTTCTCCTCTGAGAGGCATGGAGTCGAGTGAAGGAATGAGGGCCCCTCCATACCATTGAATGACCGAAGCGACTTCAAACGTCACTTCTGCCCAATGGTCTTAAAGGAGAATTTTTTTTTGTTTGTTGCTTTTAAGTGTAAATGAGAGATCTGAGCTCTTTTTTACCCCAGATCTCACATTAAAGAGGCCCTCCCCTGCTTATTTCTATTTCAAGGGATGTTTACATCCCTTGTAATAGGAATAAAAGTGACCCAGAATTTTTTTTTTAAATGAACAGTGAAAAAATAAAAAGTAATAATTCTAGCACTAGACCTCCTCTGTAACTCAAAACTGGTAACCTGTAGAAATTTTTAAAGATCGGTGATGGAGAAGTGCCAACGTTTGTCGCCATTCCACTAGCGGGCGCAATTTTGAAGCATGACATGTTGGGTATCAATTTATTTGGCGTAACATTTTCTTTCACAATATAGAACAAAATTGGGCTAGCTTTACTGTTTTATTTTATAATTCAAAATAGTATTATTTTTCAAAAAAAATTGCGCTTGTAAGACAGCTGCGCAAATACGGTGTAACATAAAGTATTGCAATGACTGCCATTTTATGCTCTAGGGGGTGTCTGAAAAAAAATGTTTG
This sequence comes from Glandirana rugosa, assembly GCA_018402905.1. NCBI lineage: Eukaryota > Metazoa > Chordata > Amphibia > Anura > Ranidae > Glandirana > Glandirana rugosa. The sequence goes on along the minus strand of BLSH010069051.1, from coordinate 397,722 downwards.
GGGGTTCTAAGTATTTTTCTAGCAAAAAAAATTAAACTGATTTAAACTTTTAAGCAACAGATCTCAAAAAGATTCTCAGTCCTTAAGTGGCTAAAGCGTTTGTAAACCCAAAAAAACAAATGCTGCTCCTCTCTCTTTAATGTGCAGTTAGCAGCATTAGCATTATCCCTCTGTATCCCCTAAAATATCTGTTTGATAATGCCAGGTCATTACCCCCCCCCCCCCCGTGTACTGACTCCCCCTGTATATAGCTTATCCTGGGAGCCCGTGGTCTATGCAGGCTATGTCACTCCCAGCTCTCCTATCTCCTGTGTGCCTGTCTTCAACTCCTCCCCCTTCCCTCTTCCTCTCGTAACTTCTTCTCCTCTGCTCTCATAATTAACTCTAAAAGCTCCCATTTCCTCTATATTAGAAGAATAAGTTCCCTGTGTCCGTGTTATATCAGAAATATTCTTATCTATATAGATAACACAGCAGGGCTCTGTCTCTCCAGCTGACATCAGCAGCAGTGCTCAGCCTCTCCCTCAGGAATTCTGAGCTGAGAGAGAGGAGCAGAAAAATGACAGCTGATCCTAGTAAGAAGGTGTGTTATCTATACAGAGAAGTATATCTTTGTTATAACACAGACACAGGGCAACTTCTTGTTAGAATACAGGGCGGATGGGAACTTTTTATAAACATTTTAAGAAATGAGATAGGCCGCCAGGATTGATCAGTTTTCTGAAATTTGTTTTTTATTGGATATGTTTTATAACCAAGTAGAAAACTGTTTTTTTTTTTTTCTTTTTTCATAATTTTTAGTCTTTTTTTTTTTTTTTTTTTTTATCGCAAGAAATAAAAACCCAGTGGTGCTCAAATACCACCAAAAGAAAGCTCTATTTATGTGAAAAAATATATAAATGTCATTTTGGTACGGTGCTGCATGATGGAGGAATTGCCAGTTAAAGTAGTGCAGTGCCGAATGGCAAAAAGTGAGTTTTTACCCCCTTCATGATCAGACCAAGTGGTTAATTCACCCGCCAACATGCAAAAGCCTTTCCTATAAACCTCTTTGTTAAATCTCTGTATAATCGGAATCTGCTAGGCTGGTGCAATAATTTTGTAGATGTTGTAATGCAGTCTCAATAGATCTCCGGCAGATGTTGTAATGTGTGTCTCTTGCAGATCGCCGATGGGCTGTTTGAACCTTTTCTTCAGTCTGCTGTGGAGTTTGCCTGCAGTCATGTCTTTCAATGTGATCTCTGCAGTCAGAGAGGATTCATCTGCCAGATATGTAACAGCAATGAGATCATCTACCCCTTCCAGTTTGACACAACCAGCAGGTGAGACGTCAGCATTCCGGATTCCTGTGTGTTATTTTAGAAAGCGTTGCGCAAACTGTTGGTGCTATATAAATACTCTATAATTATATTAATAATATTATTTGGTACGCTTAGGCACTGCTCATGTTTCCACCATGGGTTCAATTAAAACAGAACTGATGCCAGTAACTAAGACCCTTTTCATAAATGATGGGAATTGTGTTTGGGGGTAGAGTGATTGGTTACATCATCCCTGATGGCAGCTTCTACATCAGCTACTAGATCTATACAATTATGCTGCCAGGTCTTGCGTCTCACGAGAGGTTGTCATTCTGTATGTCACCCACTAGATGGCAGCATCTGAACCCTGTTTCTTCTCTTATAGGTGTCCTGAATGTAAAGCAGTCTTTCATATTCCATGTAAGGCTCGGCAGACACAGTGCCCGCGCTGCCTGCGGAGAAGAAGATACCAGGACCAGGGGGTGAAGGTGTGAGGCGCCTTTGAATGTTGCTCAGTTTCCTGCGGTGTAGAAGATATGGTTGCTGTTGCCCGTCACTTTATTCTTGTATATAGACTGTATATTCCTTGTGTGTATGTTGTGTACAGACTCTGCAATGAAAGAAAAGAAGGATATTGTCAATTTATGCTTAAGCAGATGGAGGGGATCCTTGCTCTCCATGGCCTTGACCTGCAAGAAACTCTCCAATATACCTACAGCCACTAACTGCCTGGACAAGTCTCTCTGTACGTCCGGTCCCTACATGTTAGTCCACAGTCTTCCACCCCTCACCCACTTATTCCATGTCACAGATAGGAGAACTGTCTGCCATCAGAGCCTCAGCCAGGCAGCACTCTCCTCCTGCCTCGCTAATACGATCACTGTCTGCCATCAGACACTCGGCCAGGCCGGACACCCCTCTTCCTAACTAATGAGAACTGTGGATCATCAACGCCTTGGCCAGGCAAGACTCCCCCCTCTTCATTAGTATGAGAATTTTCACCATTGGAGCCTCTGCCCCGCAGAACAGTCCACTTCCTTTCTAATACAAGAATTGTCCGGCATCGGATCTTCAGCCGGGCTGGATACCCCCTTGCTAACTCATATGACAGCTATCCAACATTGAAGCCTTGGCCAGGAAGGAGGACACCCACTTCCTAAGTAATAGGAGAACTATTTGTCTTCAGAGGCTCAGCCAGGCAGGACACCCCTTTCCTCGCTAATATGAGAACTGTTTGCCATGGGAGCCTCTGTGAGGCAGGACACCCCTGTTCCAAACTAATATGACAACTGTCCACCATTGAAGCCTTGGCCAGGAAGGACACTCACTTCCTGAAAAGTTAATAACTGAATTATCTGTTGTCAGAGTCTCAGCCAGGCTGGGCACCCCCTTCCTCACTAATTCGAGAGCTGTCCATCATCGGAGCCTTGGCCAAGGAGGACATCCCCTTCTTAACTGTTAATAGAACTGTCATCACAACCTCAGCCGGTCAGGACACCCCCTTCCTCACTAATACGAGAGATTTCCACCATCAGAACCTCAGCCAGGCAGGGCACCTCCTTCCTCACTAATTCGAGAGCTGTCCATCATCGGAGCCTTGGCCAAGGAGGACATCCCCTTCTTAACTATTAATAGAACTGTCATCACAACCTCAGCCGGTCAGGACACCCCCTTCCTCACTAATATGAGAGATGTCCACCATCGGAACCTCAGCCAGGCAGGACACCCCCTTCCTCACTAATACGAGAGATGTCCACCATCGAAACCTCAGCCAGGCAGGACACCACCTTCTTCACTAATACGAGAGATGTCCACCATTGGAACCTCAGCCAGGCAGGACACCCCCTTCCTCACTAATATGAGAGATGTCCACCATCGGAACCTCAGCCAGGCAGGACACCCCCTTCCTCACTAATACGAGAGATGTCCACCATCGAAACCTCAGCCAGGCAGGACACCACCTTCTTCACTAATACGAGAGATGTCCACCATTGGAACCTCAGCCAGGCAGGACACCCCATTTCTAACTAATATGTGAACTGTCCACCATCGGAGCCTCGGCTAGAAAGGACACCTACCCCCTTCCTCGCTAATCCTGACGTATCATGAAAAGTTACTCTTTATTATTTTTATGCAAATATGAAGTTTACAACTTGTAATATTTTTCTAGTTTTCATCTTTTTAATGAATCATGTGCCTTTCTGACAATGGACTGTAGTGAGTAGCAGCCAAGCATCATGGAAGATAGAGGAGGACAGAGCTGGGCACGTTGAGTGTCTGTCTTCTGCATAGATTTGAGTCCGCTCATAGTGTGGATGACTCCTGATTGGACAGCAAGGCGAAATCGCAGCATTACCACTTCACCAAATCACTGTAGGAAGAGCCAGTCCCAAGTTTTGGGCTTATAGTTCAGGGAAATCTGGATCCTAACAGTTTGGCTTATACAGCTGCTCTATGCAATTCCTCCGTTAACTTTAACAGATTGTGGTGCATGAAAAATCCTCTATTTTTAAAGGAAATTTTCCATTTGGCGAAGAAAATCACTCCATTCTAAGGTGGGCGTAATCTTTTATTTTCAGTGGAGGGAAGCTGATAATGACACTTTACTCAAAGCATCTTTTTATTTTGTTGTCACTGTTTTCTAAAATTTTTGTCATACCATTCAAATCCTATGAAGGAGAGGCTAAAGTGCCACAAAAGAGAAGTCATAAACTTTGCTGATTTTTATAAATATCTAATCATGGTCCACAACTCTTCCAGCAGCCAGTGGGTATAAATACCCAATCCTGGTCCACAACTCCTCCAGAAGTCACTATACAGTATCTCACAAAAGTGAGTACACCCCTCACATTTTTGTAAATATTTTATTCTGTCTTTTCATGTGACAACACTGAAGAAATTACATTTTGCTACAATGTAAAGTAGTGAGTGTACAGCTTGTATAACAGTGTAAATTTGCTGTCCCCTAAAAATAACTCAACACACAGCCATTAATGTCTAAACCACTGGCAACAAATGTGAGTACACCCCTAAGTGAAAATATCCAAATTGGGATCAAAGTGTCAACATTTTGTGTGGCCACCATTATTTTCCAGCACTGCCTTAACCCTCTTGGGCATGGAGTACACCAGAGCTTCACAGGTTGGCACCGGAGTCCTCTTCCCCCTCCTCCATGACGACAACACGAAACTGGTGGATGTTAGAGACCTTGCAATCCTCTACCTTCCGTTTGAGGATGCCCCACAGATGCTCAATAGGGTTTAGGTCTGGAGACTTGCTTGGTCAGTCCATCAGCTTTACCCTCAGCTCCTATACCAAAGCAGTGGTTGTCTTGGAGGTGTGTTTAGCGTCGCCCAGTCTCCGAAGGGAGGGTATCATGCTCTGCTTCAGTATGTCACAGTACATGTTGGCATTCATGGTTCCCTCAATGAACTGTAGTACCCAGTACCGGCAGCACTCATGCAACCCCAGACCATGACACTCCCACCACCATGCTTGACTGTAGGCAAGACACACTTTTCTTTGTACTCCTTACCTGGTTGCCGCCTCACACGCTTGACACCATCTGAACCAAATACGTTTATCTTGGTCTCATCTGAGCACAGGACATGGTTCCAGTAATCTATGTCCTTAGTCTGCTTGTCTTCAGCAAACAGTTTGCAGGCTTTCTTATGCATTCCCTTTAGAAGAGGCTTCCATCTGGGACGACAGCCATGCAGACCAAATTGATGCAGTGTGCGGCGTATGGTCTGAGCACTAACAGGCTGACCCCCACCTCTTCAACCTCTGCAGCAATGCTGGCAGCAGTCATAAGTCTATTTCCCAAAGACAACCTCTGGATATGACGCTGAGCATGTGCATTCAACTTCTTTGGTTGACCATGGCGAGGCGCTGCTCTGAGTGGAACCTGTCCTGTTAAACCGCTGTATGGTCTTGGCCACCGTGCTGCAGCTCAGTTTCAGAGTCTTGGCAATCTTATTATAGCCTAGGCCATCTTTATGTAGAGCAACAATTCTTTCAGATCCTCAGAGAGTTCTTTGCCAGGAGGGGCCATGTTGAACTTCCAGTGACCAGTATGAGAGAGTGAGAGCGATAATACCAAATTTAACACACCTGCTCCCCATTCACACCTGAGACCTTGTACACTAACGAGTCACATGACACTGGGGAGGGAAAATGGCTAATTGGGCCCAATATGGACATTTGCACTTAGGGGGTGTACTCACTTTTGTTGCCAGCAGTTTAGACATTAATGGCTGTGTGTTGAGTTATTTTGAGGGGACAGCAAATTTACACTGTTATACAAGCTGTACACTCACTACTTTACATTGTAGCAAAGTGTCATTTCTTCAGTGTTGTCACATGAAAAGATAGAATAAAATATTTACAAAAATGTGGGGGGTGTAGTCCCTTTTGTGAGATACTGTATATAAATACCCAATCATGGTTCACAACCCCTCCAGCAGCCAATCTATATACATACAGTAAAATCTTGGATTGCAAGCATAATTCGTTCCGGAAACATGCTTGTAATCCAAAGCATTTGTATATCATAGCGAATTTCCCCATAAGAAATAATGGAAACTCACATAATTTGTTCCACAGCCATTTATTCATAAGTCCTTCAGTTTATAGTCCATATAAAAAGATTATAGCAATGTGATAGGTTGTGTAACCATAACCACAAATCCACAAATGGCCGCCTCCACATGGGGTTTAGAAGCAAAATCCAGCTAGAGCTACAGAGTATAAAAGAGAAGAGAGGCGCCTCTAAGTGTAGCAATGTGGTTACATTTAATGAAGGTACAACATTTAGCAACTCCCATGGTTGATGATTGAAAGAGGCACATCTAAGTATGCAGGCATCCGGGATAAAGCTGTCTGCATAGACCGTCCTCCGCACCGCCGGCTCTCACCGCTGTCATTCTGCAATCGTGACTGGAAAGACCACCCTGTAGAGTAGAGTAGAGCGATCTGAAAGCGAGGCTTGAAGCGCTCATGGAGTACAGCGTGGAGGGGATGATGTTGATGGCGGTGTGGAGGACGGTCTATGTGGACAGCTTTACCCCGGATGCCTGCATACTTAGATGTGCCTGTTTTAATCATCAACAATGTGAGTTGCTAAGTGTTGTATCTTCATTAAATGTAACCACATTGCTACACTTAGAGGAGCCTATCTTCTCTTTTACACTAAGTTGTGATTGGACACTACTTGTATATCAAGACATCGCTTGTATATCAAGTCAAAATGTCATTATAATATAAATCATTCTTGTCTTGCAAAAGCGCTCTCAAAGCAAGGTTTTGCTGTACCTAATCCATTGTCCACAACCCTTGCAGCTGCCAATCAATATAAATACCTAATCATGGCCCACAACCAGTCCAGCAGCCAATCTCTCTCTCCCTCCCTCTCTCTCTCTCTCTCTCTCTCTCTCTCTCTCTCTCTCTCTCCTCCCCCCCCTCTCTCCCTCTCTCTCCCTCCTTTCTCCCTCTTTCTCCCTCTCTCTCCCTTCCACCCTCCTCTCTCTCCCTCTCCCAGCCTTCAGAAATTCCAATCGTGTCCTATGACTCCTCAAGCAAACAATCTTTATAAATTCCAATCATGTCCTATGACTCCTCCTAGCAATCAATCATAAATACCAATCATATTTTATGATTTGTCCTGTAGCCAATCTTTATAAATACCAATCATGTCCCATCCAGCAGCCAATCTATTTACTACATCTTGTCCCATTACTCCTCCCGCAACCACTCTTCATATCTACCTCATCATGTTTAATGACGCTTTTAGCAGCCAGTCTTTATAAAATACCCATCATGTCCCATGACTCCTCCAGTAGTCAAACTTAAGGCCCTCATGCAGATGGACGCTTTTGTGCGCCCTGCACAAATTGAGAGCAGCTGCAGCATACAACCACCCATAGTAATAAATGTTTGATTGCTAGCTGTACGTGGGTCTACACCACGCTTGCAAAGGCACACATGGGCATAATTCCTGCAACACGGCTGTTGCATGTTCTGGGATTTGATTTTATGCGAAGTACAGTGTATACCCATGTACAGCTAGCATTCAGACATTCTTTACAAGGGGCTGATATACACTGCATGCCCACAATTTACGTGAGAAACATAAGTGTCCCTGTGCATGAGGCTCAATAAAAATACCCCATCATAACATATCATACCATTTTTTGCAGCAGCCAATTTTTATATATACTGCATCATGTCCCATGATTCTTCCAACAGCCAATTTTTGTAAATACCCCATTGTGTCCCGTCACTCTTCCAACTGCCAGTCTTTATATGTAACCCATCATGTCCCATTACTCTTCCAACAGCCAATCTTTATAAATATCCCATCGTATCCCATGACTCTTCCAACAGCCAATCTTTATAGATATCTCATTGGGTCACACGACTCTTCCAACAGCCAATCTATATAAATACCCCATTGTGTCCCAATACCCTTCCAACAGCCAATCTATATAAATACTCCATTATGCCCCATGACTCTTCCAAAAGCCAATCTTTATAAATATCCCATTGGGTCACATGACTCTTCAAAAGGCCAATCTATATAAACACTCCATCGTGTTCCATGACTTTTCCAACAGCCAATCTTTATAAATATCCCATTGTGTCACATGACTCTTCCAACAGCCAATCTATATAATACCCCATCATGTTCCATGACTCTTCCAACAGCCAATCTATATAAATACCCCATCATGTCCCATGATTCTTCCAACAGCCAATCTATATAAATACCCCATCATGTCCCATGATTCTTCCAACAGCCTGTACTACCCCATAAATATATCTAACCGACAACCTTCTTAGTACCCTGTACTACCCCATAAATATATCTAACCGACAACCTTCTCAGTACCTTGTACTACCCCATAATATATCTAACCGACAACCTTCTCAGTACACTGTGTTACCCTATAAATATTTCTAACCGACAACCTTTTCAGTACCTTGTGCTACCTCACAAATATATCTAACCGGAAAACTTCTCAGTACACTGGGTTACCCTATAAATATTTCTAACCGAAAACCT
>BLSH010069051.1:311851-346084 GCA_018402905.1 Glandirana rugosa | reverse complement strand
CCCACTGATCACCAATGTAAGGAACATTCTTCCCACTGACCACCAATGTAAGGAGCATTCTTCCCACTGATCACCAATGTAAGGGATATTCTTCCCACTGATCACCAATGTAAGCAGCATTCTTCCCACTGACCACCAATGTAAGGATCATTCATCCCACTGACCACCAATGTAAGGGTCATTCATCCCACTGACCACCAATGTAAGGAGCATTCTTCCCACTGACCACCAATGTAAGGAACATTCTTCCCACTGACCACCAATGTAAGGATCATTCATCCCACTGACCACCAATGTAAGGGTCATTCATCCCACTGACCACCAATGTAAGGAGCATTCTTCCCACTGACCACCAATGTAAGGAACATTCTTCCCACTGACCACCAATGTAAGGGGCATTCTTCCCACTGACCACCAATGTAAGGAGCATTCTTCCCACTGACCACCAATGTAAGGAACATTCATCCCACTGACCACCAATGTAAGGGTCATTCATCCCACTGACCACCAATGTAAGGAGCATTTTTCCCACTGACTACTAATGTAAGGGTCATTCATCCCACTGACCACCAATGTAAGGAGCATTCTTCCCACTGACCACTAATGTAAGGGTCATTCATCCCACTGACCATTAATGTAAGGGTCATTTTTCCCACTGACCATTAATGTAAGGGGCGTTCTTCCCACTGACCATTAATGTAAGGGTCATTCATCTCACTGACCATTAATGTAAGGGTCATTCATCCCACTGACCATTAATGTAAGGGTCATTCATCCCACTGACCACCAATGTAAGGATCATTTTTCCCTCTGACCATTAATGTAAGGGGCGTTCATCCCACTGACCATTTAATGTAAGAAGCATTCTTCCCACTGATCACCAATGTAAGGGGCATTCTTCCCACTGACCACCAATGTAAGGAACATTCTTCCCACTGACCACCAATGTAAGGAGCATTCTTCCCACTGACCACCAATGTAAGGAGCATTCTTCCCACTGACCACCAATGTAAGGAGCATTCCTCCCACTGATCACCAATGTAAGGGGCATTTTTCCCACTGATCACCAAGGTCAAGTCATAGATGATTCGATCACCACGGTTTGCAAGAAATAAAATTGCTCGATTTCCCCCATCAACACAGTCATTGTTGATGGGGAATGTTTCCCGTAGCACTATTGTGTTCTGCCAGTGGGGATTGGCATGGGGTGCCTCCCCTGGCAGCAGAACACAATAATTACTGATAGCAGCTATAGCTACTGGCAGTAATTGCATGCCAAAAAATCTGATTGACTTCAGTACAACCAGCCTGCCTATACATGCATCAAATCTCTGCTGGTGTCCCTGCTGAACGGGTCGAGACTCAATTCACCTATGGCCAGCTCTAGGAACAGCCTTCCTACTGAATACCAAAGTAAGGAGCATTCATCCCACTGACCACCTGTGCAAGGAGGCCCTTCACCCACTGACATCGGGCATTTCTCCACTGACCAGCAATATGAGGGTACAAAACAAATTTCACTGTTTGCATTTCTTTTCTGTTTAATGGTTCCATTTAATTATTATTACTAAAAATAATTGTGTTCCATCGGGCAGACCCTGGTTGTTACATACAGTAAGTCAGGGCCGGGACAAGGGATGGGCAGGAGGGGCGGCTGCCCTGGGTACTGTGGTATCATGTGAGATGGGGGGGTTGTGTTGGGTGGTGGAATTTGGGGGGCATCAGGGGGTAAGAATTGCTCTAGGAGGAGAAATTTTGGGGGGAGATGCTAGGAAAGGTTATTTGGGGGAACTTGTTTTGGAGGGTGATGGGGGGAAGAGGATTTGTTCTAGGAGGGGGGATTTCGAGTGTTTGTGCTAGAAGAGGTGATATGGTAGAGGGGGAGGGGAATTGTGTGCTAGGAGGGGAATTTTTTTTTTCTGAGGGGTGGATTTGTGCCAGTAGGGATGAAGCGGGGGGAGCAATTTGTGCTGGGAGGGGGGATTTCAGCGGGGGGCAAATTTATCCTGGGCGGAGAGGGAATTTATGCTGGAATTTTTGCTAACAAATAATTCTCATACATCTTTTGGGGGGCGCAGTATGGCATGTTTGCATTGGGCTCTAGATGGCCTTGTCCCAGCAAGTACACCACATTCCTGAATGTTTGTATTTATTATTTCTCAACTTATAGCTCACAGTAATGTGCATTGAGCTGTAGATGCAGTGATGATTAGCAGGAAGTCCTGAAGACCTAAGAAGTATTACAAGTGTTCCTCCATGTTTTTGCGTCCTTTTTTTTCCCCACAAACAGAGCTTTCTTTTGGTGGTATTTGATCCCCTCTGTGTCATTTCTGATTGCCGCTATAAACAAAAAAAGAGCGACAATTTTGCAAAAAAACACAGGTTTTCTTTTTGCTAAAATACAAATCTATATTCTTCCTCGTATTTTTAGTTTAAAAAAATCACAATCGGCATTTATTGATTGGTTTGCGCAAAAGTTGCGGCGTTTACGGATGCTGAGAATTCTTTTTTTTTTTTTCACTAGTAGTGGCAGCGATCTGCGATTTTTAGCGGTACTGCGATATTGCGGCGCACATGTCGGACCATTTTGACACTTTTTTGGGACCATTGGCATTTATACAGCGATCAGTGCTATAAAAATGCACTGATTACTGTGTAAATGCCATTGGCAGTGAAGGGGTTAACTTGGAGGGGGCGCTCTAAGGGTTAACTGTGTTCCCTCAGTGTGTTCTAACTGTATTGGTGCTGGGCTGGCAGGGGGAGGGGAGTGATCACGGCTTCCATATACAGGAAGCCTATGATCACCGCCCTTCCCCCTCTGTCAGAACGGAGATCTGTGTTTACTTACACGGACCTCCGTTCTCTCACTGCGGGGGAAGCCATTGCGGGTAGCCAGCGGTGATCGAGTCCTCTCTGGCCCCCCCTGGACACAGTGAGCGCGCCGCCGGCGGTGCGTGCTCACAATGCTAGTTATCGTGGCCGCCATCAGGTGACGGCGTTTCGTGATAACGAGCCATCTTCCCGCCGTCGGGCGGTCGGCAAGTGGTTAAGGGACAGGAATTCAGGTTCCAATCTAGCTAAACTATCTTGAAGGATTGTCTAAGACTTTCTAAAACTTTTCAACACAGAGGAACCCTTAAAATAGTTCTCCGGTCTCGGGGAACCCCTGCTAAAAATTAGTAATCTACAACTCGTGATAGATTAGTGTGATGGTCAGTGGGAAGAATGCTCCTTACACTTGTGGTCATTGGGAAGAATTACCCCCCAGATAGCCAAAAAGATCAATGGTATCATTGGAAATTTATCTGAGAGGTAGAAATTGACCATTGCTAATGGAACCCCTAGCAACCTCTGGAGGAACCCTAGGGTTCCACAGAACCCTGGTGGAGAAACCTTTATCTATGCCCTATCTAAGGAAAGTTGATGTCACTGCCATAGTGCTCCTCCCTTGTGTCCTCTTGTATTGGAGCAGTTTCCATATTGTCCCACAAAAGAAGGAGGTTAGTGAATGTCAAAGACGTGTTATGTGGATTGTGAAGCGTTCTTGCAATATTCACTCTTCTTTGTTATACAGCAGACAGGAAGCAATGTCACGGTGACCAGCTTTGCTGAACAATGTAGCCAGGAAGGATGACGCAGCCTGGAGGTTTGGGTGATTTGTCCCTGGAAATGTCTCTGAGATTCCAAACTGAATATCTAGACCAGCCTTTCTCAACCTTTTCACCCCAGAGGAATCCCTAAAATTATTTTCAGCTCCCGGGGAACCCTTGCCAAAACCAATTTATTGGCAGTCAATGGGAAAAATGTACTTTACATTGGTGCAAAGTATGAGGGATGCAACCCTTACAACGGTGGTCAAAATGCCAATTTTACCAACAGCTAAAATGATATTTGATGGCATGCTGCTGGGTTTGCCAAGTGCCACTGGCCTTGGAGCTATGCAGGCCTTCAAATTGGAGATGAATTGGCCACAGCTCAAGAGAACCCCTAGCAAACTCTGGAGGGAACCCTAGGGCTCCACGAAACCCTGTGTGAGAATGGCTGAACTACACCATAAAGTTCCTTCTTAATAGCAACAGAAAAAATGTCCTTGGACATTAAAGCAGAAGTTTACTCATAAACTTGATAAAAAATAATGTTCTTTATCAAGGAACATACATTCCACATTAACAATTATACTACCAAAATTAGTGTGCGCTGTAAATTGCCTCCAGCATTGCTCCTGCTTGTTCTTGCCGGAGGCTGCCATTTTGCTGAAGCCCAGAGCACCCGAGAAGAAGTAAATCATAAAGTGGAACTAAACCCATCAATTTTTAATTTTTGAAAAAATTACATTCCTGGAATGCTGGGATTGCTAACTGTCACATTTGCTTGTTTCTTCAACCAAAGGTGTCCTAACTGATCATGTGTGCAGCACCATGGCAGATCAAACAGAAGCAGCTTCCTTGGCTGTCAAGGATAGGAGGGTTTAATTCTGCTTTAAGGAAAAGATACAGAGAAGCGCCACCAAGTAATTGGTCTTTTATTGTATGATACATTCAGCATGAAACACTTACATTGAAAATGGTGAAAATCAGCCCCTCGAGAAGGCCTGGCTTGCAGTCTCCCCTCTAATTTATTCCAAAGGTGATCTATTGGTTTGAGGTCAGTCAAGTTCCTCCACCCCAAACTCATTCATCCGTGTCTTTATGGATCTCGCTTTGTGCACTGGTCCAAATTTTATGGTGGAAGGGGGGGGGGTGGTTTAGGGTGTGGGGTTGTTTTTCAGGGGTTGGTCTTGGCCCCTTAGTTCCAGTGAAGGGAACTCTTAAGACGTCAGCATACCAAGACATTTTGGACAATTTCATGCTCCCAACTTTGTGGGAACAGTTTGGGGATGACCCCTGCTTGTTCCAACATGACTGCGCACCACTGCACAAAGCAAGGTCCATAAAGACATGGATGAGTGAGCTTGGGGTGGCCTACACAGAGTCCTCACCTCAACCCGATAGAACACCATTGGGATGAATTAGAGCAGAAAACAGCAAGCCAGGCCTTCTCATCCAACATCAGGGCCTGACCTCACAAATGCGCTTCTGGAAGAACGGTCAAACATTCCCATAGACACTCCTAAACCTTGGACAGCCTTCCCAGAAGAGTTGAAGCTGTTATAGCTGCAAAGGGTGAGCCAACTCAATATTGAACCCTACGGACTACAACTGGGATACTATTAAAGTTCATATGTGTGTAAAGGCAGGTGTCCCAATACTTATGGTAATTTAGTGTATTTTTAAGGTTTTACATAACTATACCTGCAAAAGGGGCGAGCCTGAAATGATCTAACAAGACTTAATTCTCTGACTAAGGCCCCTTTTACACTTATGCGACTTGTTCTGCGACAAGTAATTTCCCATTATTTCCAATGAGCACGGTTCATATCTGTACGATTCAAGTTGCGCCGACTTCGGCCCCTTTCACACTTGTGCGACTTGTCCTGCGATTTGGGACTGCAAACTCACATGACAAGTCGTTCCCCATGATTTCCAATGGGTACCATTCATATCTGTATGACTTAAAGTTGGGCTGACTTCAAAGTAGTCCCTGCATTACTTTGGCCCAACTTTGATGCAGCTTGAGGTCCATAGACTTCAATGTTAGACCCTCAAAGTCGCATGCAAATCGCACCTGAATAATGTATAGATGCGATTTTTGTACTATTTCTGTACGACTTTGTAATATGTTTTCATTGTGCCAAAGTTGGACCAAAGTCCTACTGATCCGGAATCGTGGCAAAATCGGGCTAAAATTGCGTTGCATAAGTGTGAAAGGGGCCTTAAAAGTATCCCTGCATTGCTTTGGCCCAACTTTGATGCAACTTGAGGTCCATAGACTTCAATGTTAAACCCTCAAAGTCGCATGCAAATCGCACCTGAATAATATAGATGTGATTTCTGTACGACTTTGTAATATGTTTTCATTGTGCTAAAGTTGCATCAAAGTTGGACTAAAGTCCTACTGATCCGAAATTGCGGTAAAATCGCGTCGCATAAGTGTGCAAGGGGCCTTAAAAGTAGTTCCAGCATTACTTTGGCCCAACTTTGATGCAACTTGAGGTCCATAGACTTCAATGCTAAACCCTCAAAGTCGCATGCAAATCGCACCTGAATAATATAGATGCGATATCTGTACGACTTTGTAATATGTTTTCATTGTGCCAAAGTTGCATCAAAGTTGGACTAAAGTCCTACTGATCCAAAATTGCAGTAAAATCGCGTCGCATAAGTGTGCAAGGGGCCTTAAAAGTAGTCCCTGCATTGCTTTGGCCCAACTTTGATGCAACTTGAGGTCCATAGACTTCAATGTTAAACCCTCAAAGTCGCATGCAAATCGCACCTGAATAATATAGATGTGATTTCTGTACTATTTCTTTACGACTTTGTAATATGTTTTCATTGTGCCAAAGTTGCAACAAAGTCTGACCAAAGTCGTACTGATCCAAAATTGCGGTAAAATCGCGTCGCACAAGTGTGAAAGGGGGCTAAAGTTCCACTTTAATTCTTTATTTTTAAGGGACATGCAGCAACAAGCAAACATGAAAAAATGAAGTAATGTGCTCAGTTGAGGTATAGACGAGAATTTTCCTTCTCTGCGACAGCGATGACATCACACTGTCACTACAAAGAGCGCTGCTGGGCAGTAGTAATTCAGAGGAGGGTGTGCTGATATTCTTCATATTGTCCGTTCCTCTGGGCTGGCTCTGTCTCAGGTTGTCTGATCTGTGGCTGGTTGTCCTTTTGGAATGATCATTTTGCTGAATAATGGGAAACCTCCCTCCAGCGCTCTGGAATGCAGTCAGGCAAGTCAGCAGCTGAAAGCGTTAAAAACTCTGCATAAAGAGGAAAGTCATGGCACGCCTTATTTAAATGAGCTGCCACCTTGTTACCTGATCCAGGATGTGTGGAGCCTCCTGACATCAGCCAGGTGAGGACAAGTGTGCGCAGCTCCGAGGACCTGCCCGGGCACAGGTACTGTACACCACCTATAATTTATACCTTCTGTGCCCTGCGATGATTGCTAGTACTCTGCCACTTTGTGTGTTGCCTGCTTACAGCGCGCGTTGCGTTATTATACATTTTTTTTACTTGTGATCACCTGGCGGTGTGGGCGGGGGTGACAGCCTGGTGACCCGGAGAAGTTCTAGCATCTTACTGTAGGAGTCGCATTTAAGCCAAGGGCTATGGAAATTCGAAAACGGCGAGTTTGTGGTATTTTCTGCTGGATGGGGTCAGTGGGGCATTGGGCAACACCTTGGAGATAGGTTTATTTAGAATTCTGTCCTTTGTATATACATATTTTACATGGTTATTGGATGCGTTATGGAATGGGGCTGTGCCTCACCACACCTGTACAGTTACAATGACACTCTGTCACTCTGATAAATGTCATGGCTGTTTGTTTGCACAATTTACGGTTGTCATTGAGAAAAAAAAATGCTTTGTGCTCTCATTGTAAGATCAGAGGGACAATGGCTGCACGCCCAGAAGGCACCCAGCACTGAGCCCCTCTGACTTTCTGCTCGTTATACCCAAATAGAGGGGTCCCAGGTGCCCAGCGCTTTGCCCTGACCTTCTGTTTGTTATACCAAAGTGGGGAGTCAGCCATGCACAGTACCTGACTTCTACCTGCTCGTTATACCCAAGTAGGGGGATCGGAGGTGCCCAGTACAAAGCACTGACCTCTACTTATTTATACCCAAGTGGAGTGAAGTGGGATTCAGAGGTGCCCAGTACTAAGCCCTAACCTCTACCTGCTTGATAAACTCAAGTAGGGGAACAGAGGTGTCCATTGCAAAACCCTTACCTCTATCTGCTCATTATACCCAAGTGAGAGTATTTGAGGTACCCAGTACTTAAGCCCCAACTTCTTCTTGCTCATTGTACCCAAGTTGGGGGATCGGTGGTGCCCAGTATGAAGCACTGACCTTTTACTTATTTATACCCAAGTGGAGGGAATTGGGATTCAGAGGTACCCAGTACTAAGCCCTGTCGTCCACCTGCTTGATATACTCAAGTGGGGGAACAGCGGTGTCCATTACAAAGTCCTAACCTCTACCGGCTCATTACACCCAAGTGAGAGTATTGGAGTTGCCCAGTACCTAAGCCCCGACTTCTTGCTCATTGTGCCCGGTACGAAGCACTGACCTTTTACTTAGTTATAACCAAGTGGAGGGAATTGGGATTCAGAGGTGCCCAGTAGTAAGCCCCGTCGTCCACCTGCTTAATATACCCAAGTGGGGGAACAGAGGTGTCCATTACAAAGCCCTGACCTCTACCGGCTCATTACACCCAAATGAGAGTATTGGAGGTGCCCAGTACCTAAGCCCTGACTACTTCTTCCTCATTATATCAAAGTGGGAGAATTGGAGGTACCCAGTACCTAAGCCCTGACTTCTACTTGCTAATTATACCCAAGTGGGGGGTTCAGAGGTACCCAATACTAAGCCCTGACCTCTACTGCTCATTAGACCCAAGATGGGGGTATGAGATTGCCAGGCACTCCATGGAGGCTTTAACCCCAATAACTGGTATATGAAAATCTTGACAGGACTAACTATCTGCTTCCCCGATCTCATAGTTTATTTGATGTTGGTCTCCTCCTAATGCAGTTTTTCCGGAATGGGTGAGCTGGGTATTAAGTAAACATTTCCCCAGCCTGTGTGATATAACCACCTACTCTGTAGGGATGTTCCCCATACAGAAGCATGTACGAGATTATCTGGCCTTCATATACAGAACTGAAGAAAGGATTCTGGTACCGCACACTGTGACTGGAGGGTGCACCGAATGTTGAGTTTGGGTTGTTTGTGTTCCTTCAGAAGGTTGCCGAGAGTCTGAGAACCAGAGAAATATCCCATATTTGGTGGAGATTTGTCCAGTTCTCGTGTAGGACTGCGGTCCAGCTGTGAGGAGGGCAAGGGCAAATTTTCAATTGACCTCAGCACTCTTTGTATATAATCTCAGAGGTCTCCATGTTTCCAAGTGTGCTCTCCTGCAGTTCTCCTTATGGAAGGAGCTGGCACAGCAATGTGCACCAGCTAGGGTTGCCACCTGTCCGGGATTCACCCGGACAATTCGAGTTTGGAATCTTGCGTTCGGGTTTCAGACCGCCTGAAACCCGGACACATTATTCATACTGGACTATGGCCTCCCAGCAGGGTTGCTGGCTGCAGTTGTCTAAGCCAAGAATGTCTGTTACACTCTCTTTCAGACTGCCCAAAGCTGGCACTAACCATCCCCCCTCAAACACACACAGACGGGAGAAGAGAGAGCTCAATCTGCACCTCTTCCTCCCGCCCCTACCCCTCTGTGTCTGCCCACACTCCAATCCCCGGCGCTGTGCCTCAGAAAAGGAAAGTGGGGGCTGGAAATTTGAAGCCCAGCAGTCACAGATAGTTCTGGATGTGAGGTGCTGACAGATAAGGGGTGAGTGAGCTCACCATCCATCCCTGTCTGTGACTGAAATCTCCTCCCTTCTCTGAGTGAGTACACTAAGTTAAATCAGGGTTCTCAGAGCTCCCCTTACATCAGAGTTCCCCTTTACACCAGAGGCCACAGTGTTCCCTCTTACATCAGAGTCCTCTTCGTACATCAGAGTTCTCAGTGTTCCCCCTTACATAAGGGTTCCCAGAGCTTCCTTTATGTTAGAGTCCCCTGAGTTCTCCCTTACATCAGTCTGCAGATTTCCCCCTTACAGTGTAAGGGAACTCTGCAAATTCAGATGTAAAAGGGAAACTCTGTGGACTCTGATGTAAAGGGGGACGTTTGTTATTAACGTCATGTGATTAAATATGTTATTTAATAGCAAAACATATATGTATAGTTTTTATACTAGAAAAAAAAATTGCTGTGTGCTGCTTAAGTGTTCGGGTTTGACTTGAGGAAAAGGTGGCAACCCTAGCACCAGCCCCTCCATCCTGTCCTGTGAGCCATTACTGTCCAGTCTGTGACAAAGAATCTGGCTGGCTTTGTCTATGCTGTCTCTGTGGTTACAGGTGGTTATCCTGCAAGCTTTAGGCCTTCTAATTAGCCACAGCAAATACATGTGTGTGTGATCATTAACTGGGCCAAACCTGCTGCTGTTAGCGAGGAGGTGGACAGAAGAAGTTAACCCTGCCTGGAGGACTACAGACATGACTCGGGCTGGATACACACTATCCACTTTTCTGTAGATTTTTACCTTCAGATTCACCAAAACCAGATAATCTGAAGTCAAACCTTAGGAGTTTCAATTTGTATGCAATCAGGCCGGCCCTTGCACTACATGGTTTTGGTAAATCTGACAACAAAAGTTGGATAGTGTGTATGGGGTCTTTTGCCTTGGACACACAATGAGAATATTGCACAATTGATCGTCCGATTTGTTTTTGTATGCCATTCGTCATAGCGAAAATTAAGAGGTTACTCTACAAAAATTCTCATACAGCAGAATACAACTTCGGAAGTGATGTAATGTATTCTCTCATTTCCGAGCATGCGTGCGCGGTCTTTCTCTTCCCATTTTTTGGGGACGTAAACTGCACTGATAAAACAAAAACCGTACAATCTGGTATCGTACGAGAACATTTTTCGTGTTTGTCCCTTCAGAAATTTCGGATGAATTCTGATTGGCTCTTGAAAACTGTGCATAAATGATCAGATAATTTACGATTGTACAATGTATTGTTCAAAAGTGTTTTTTTAAATCTGATTTCCTGACCGTGTGTACTAGGCTTTAGGGTGGCCATGAGGGCCATGCATTGGAAAGTATGTTACATTACCTCTGGACTGGCGAAAAATATGTCTGATGTGGCATGCAAAGCCCTCATTGGGACAGCTTTGGCCACAGTAAATTTTAATAAAGTCACCCCAAATTTGATCTGATTGAAGGTGCCCCTTTAGTTCTGCTGAGAGATGAACTTCAACTTGCATACACTAGATTACCAAAAGTATTGGCACACCTGCCATGAACTTTAACGCGGTTGTTTACCCAATTTGTTTACTTTTACCTACAGGTAAGCCTATAATAAGGGGTACCTGTAGGTAAAATTAAGATCTCCTAAACCTGTATGGTTTAGGAGATATTCCCCTTCTAATCATCTGCGGCGTTACAGCGCATGCGCCGTGTATATCCCTGCAAAAGCCCGGCAATTGGGCCGGACCTTTTTGGAAAGACGGGTCCCACGCGCATGCGCGGGACGTCTCGTGGCTCCGGCCAGTCACAGCTCCGGAGCTGCGTACTCGGAAGCACGATCCGGCGGGAAGATGTCCGCTCCCTCAGAGGGGACCGAGCAGCCCGATCGGATCTTCGTTTCAATGTGAGTATTTCATAATGACCTAGTACGCGGTGTATACTAGCTCATTATCCTATTGTCTTGCAGGTTTTTATTTATTTATTTTTTCCTGGTAGACCACCGCTTTAATGGCATCCCAGTCTTAGTCCATAGGGTTCAATATTGAGTTGGCCCACCCTTTGCAGCTTTAAGAGCTTCAACTCTTCTGGGAAGGCTGTCCACAAGGTTTAGGAGTGTCTATGGGAATGTTTGACCATTCTTCCAGAAGCACATTTGTGAGGTCAGGCACTGATGTGGTCAAGAAGGCCTGGTTTGCAGTCTCTGCTCTAATTCATCCCAAAGGTGTTCTATTGGGTTGAGGTCAGGACTCTGTGCAGGCCAGTCAAGTTCCTCCACCCCAAACTTGCTCATCCATGTCTTTATGGACCTTGCTTTGTGCACTGATGCGCAGTCATGTTGGAACAGGAAGGGGCCATCCCCAAACTCTTCCCACAAAGTTGGGAGCATGAAATTGTCCAAAATGTCTTGGTATGCTGACGCCTTAAAGTGGTTGTCAACTCGTGACAACCACTTTAACCTACAGGTAAGCCTATAATAAGGCTTACCTGTAGGTGCCCTGTATATCTCCCAAACCTGCACAGTTTAGGAGATATGCAGCGTTCTGGATGTGCCAACGTCATTCGGCACGTGCGCAGTGAAGAAACAGCCTCCTTGCCGTTTCTTCACTGTGACCGTTCCGTGATTGGCGGGTCCCGCGCGCATGCGTGGGAGTGACCTCACGCGACTCCGGCCAGCCGCAGAGCTGGAGATCGTGGCACCGGAAGGAAGAGGGGCAGAAGATGGACGCTGCCAGCACAGGGGACAGCGCTGGACGTCGCAGGCTTCATTTCCAGGTAAGTGGCACATAATGGGCTACTATGCGATGCATAGTAGCCCATTATGCATCTACTTTGCAGGGGAATACAGAGGAAGTAAACCCCATCTGCGTTTACTTCCTCTTTTAAGAGTTCCCTTCGCTGGAACTAAGGGGCCAAGCCCAACCCCTGAAAAACTACCGCACGCCATAATCCCCCCTCCACCAAAGATTTGGACCAGTGCACAAAGCAAGGTCCATAAAGACATGGATGAGCGAGTTTGGGGTGGAGGAACTGGACTGACCTGCACAGAGTCCTGACCTCAACCCGATAGAACACCTTTGAGATGAATTAGAGAGGAGACTGTGAGCCAGGCCTTCTCATCCAACATCAGTGCCTGACCTTCTGGAAGAATGGTCAAACATTCCCATAGACACTCCTACACCTTGTGGACAGCCTTCCCAGAAGAATTGAAGCTGTTATAGCTGCAAAGGGTGGGCCAACTCAATATTGAACCCTACGGCGTAAGACGGGGATGTCATTAAAGCTCATGTGCGTGTAAAGGCAGGTGTCCCAATACTTTTGATAAGTAATCGTGTAATTGAAATACTGCCAAATCATTACTTTAGTAGGGATCAGTGTACCAGCTATAAAGCTTTATTTTATTTTATTTTTAGAAAATAACTTGAAATATATAAACCATTTAATTTTTTTTTTAGATTTGTATTGCTTCATTTTTTTTCTTTCAATAATTTGTATTGTTTGTAAGATACAGTTATGACAACATCTTAGAACGTTATGTAACGTTACGAATTCCAGTATTCATGTACAATGTCAGTTTAATTAGTGTTACAGCACATCCGGTATGCTAAGATTTAATTATATTCCATATTACTATTACAATTGATCTTTAAGGATTGGGGATATGATTGTACCGATGTGCATTTCCAAGATTTTCTTCATAGCCAAAAAAAAAAAAAGATATGAGTAAACAAATCAGTTTATTTAGGAATTAAAGGGAAGTGTTGAGAAATATAGAAAGCAGAGTTGTGAGATGAAGAAGGTCATCCTCAGCAAAAATAGAGACTGAACATAGAAGAGTGACCGCATGAAATAGACCAAGTGCTCAATGAAGTCTCTCACTTTTTCTGTATCTACAGTATTTTTATTTTTTTTATTTTTCCTTAACTGAGTATAAATGTTTGTCCCAAGCATGTTTAAATCTATTTACTGTTGACTCAACTACCTCTGCTGGAAGTCTGTTCCAAGCATCAACTACTCTTTCTGTAGAATAATACCTTCTACCGCCTTTCTGTTTATTTACTGAATCCATGGATTCAAATCCCTGTGGCATCTCTTATCTATCCTATGCTGTGATGATCAACTTACATGCATCTGTGGTCATTTTGGCTTTGGTTAACTCAAATAATCACACACACACACACACACACACACACACACACACACACACACACACACACACACATATAAGGGTCTATCTGCCCTGGTTGCCCCCAAAGCGGGGGGGGGGGCTGTGGTCTTTTGTTTAGGACCTAGTTACAATTTTGACTGGAGCTCTGCTTTAAGGCTTGGTTCACCTAGGGGCGATCCGACTTGCGGGGCAACTTTGCTAGGCGATTTGAAAGCAACTTCAGCGCAACTTTGGGAAATTTTATAGCGTGACTTACAACACGACTTCATGCCAGGCGACTTTGCTGTGGCCGATCAGAGAAGGGAGGGAGGGGGTTGCCCTAAAATACATTCTATTCTTTTCACTGTGAAGTCGCTTCTGTTTAGATGGGGGATCCGACTTGGAGGCGACTTCCATTGAATTCTATGGGCACAAGTCGGATAGAAGTTGCCTCCAAGTAGTACAGGAATCTCTTCTGAAGTCGGAGCGACTTCAGTAGTGTACATAAAGACGGCTCCCATTCACTTCAATGGGATTTCTTGTGTCAAGCGACCTGGGGCGACTGGAGGCGACTTAATTCGGATCGCAGGTCGCCCCTGTGTGAACCGGGCCTAAAGGTGAGTAGTCTCTCAGAAAAAGGTCACAAACCACTACTAAAATGAATCATGTTTATTTCACAGAAATCCTAAAACTAAGAGAGGCTGTATCTCCCCCTGTACTTAAACATAAGACATGTACATTAGAGCGCAATTCCATACAAGACATCAAACCCTTAGTATAAGGTAATAATGTGCCCCATTGTGGGTGTCAGGGGGAGAAATAGCGCCCCATCCTTGATATCAGTGGAAAGAATAGTGTGCCATCTTTGATGTCATTGGAAAGAATAGTGTCCCATATTTGATGTCATTGGAAAGAATAGTGTGCCATCTCTGATGTCATTGGAAAGAATGGTGTGCCATCTCTGATGTCATTGGAAAGAATAGTGTGCCATCTCTGATGTCATTGGAAAGAATAGTGTGCCATCTTTGATGTCATTGAAAAGAATAGTGTGCCATCTCTGATGTCATTGGAAAGAATGGTGTGCCGTCTCTGATGTCATTGGAAAGAATAGTGTGCCATCTTTGATGTCATTGAAAAGAATAGTGTGCCATCTCTGATGTCATTGGAAAGAATGGTGTGCCATCTTTGATGTCATTGAAAAGAATAGTGTGCCATCTTTGATGTCATTGAAAAGAATAGTGTGCCATCTCTGATGTCATTGGAAAGAATGGTGTGCCGTCTCTGATGTCATTGGAAAGAATAGTGTGCCATCTCTGATGTCATTGGAAAGAATGGTGTGCCGTCTCTGATGTCATTGGAAAGAATAGTGTGCCATCTTTGATGTCAATGGGAGAAATAGTGCTTTGTTTTCTGTTTTCTTTTTTTGTTTTGTTTTTTTTAAATCAAAGGTTTTTATTGAGTACAAGATTTTCAAAACAATACATCACCAGGCATGTTTGCAACCAACATCAAACATTTTAAGCTAACACTACAGTAATTTTCCTTTTACCGTTCCATAGAGCCTATCAGCACTTACATGAACCCAGCACTAGTTTGAGCTGTGACATCTCTAGTATACGCATGTATGTGTGTGTGTGTGTGTGTATGTGTAGATAGATTTTAATGACCAAAATGACGTCTGACATGTCTGGTCTGTTTGCTTCCATCACCTAAGCAAGAACCGATATGACCACATTACCCATTAGGACACTGCAATGGCCTCATCATTACCAGCTCCCTGGGGGATAGTCCTGGGATGTCTAGCCAAGGGGCCCATCATTTCTCAAATTTGTGGAGGCAGCCTCTAAAATGGAAGATATACTTCTCTAATCGGCGCATTTTCCCCATGTGTGAGTGCCCCATTGTTGTCAGTAACAGAAATGATATCCCATTGTTGGTGTCAGTGGGAGGAATAGTGTCTTGCATTAGTGAAGGGAATAGTGCTCCAAGGGCCAGATAAAGGCAATTGTAAAAGTATGGTACTCCCGCACTATCAGTTGGGGTGAGGTGTAATGACCAACTGCCGCAAACACCAATTTAACCAATTCGTAGTTAATGAATGTAATAAAAAATAATGTGGTGGTGCTGCACCGCCGGATGCCAATATTACTGCCTGAGAAGCGAGATCCTAATATTCTGTGGTTATGTGTCTTGCCACTTAATTGCATAAAAGTGTAGACAAATTAAGATATATATATCCTCCTTTCCCCCTTCCCGGGTTTTTCTTTTGTGTGTTTTCCTAACCCCAGAACAAGGAAAATAGGAGTGGGTGAGGGCTTTGTAGCTGCTTTACATAGAGGCACCTGGTCTCGGACCGGGGACCCCCCATTTTGAGAGAGGGGCCCGCGGCCAGACGGGCGTATCTTTACAGTCATGGTCTCCTTATTTCTTACACCTAAAGCATGGAGCTATGAGACGATAGAATGCATTTAGTTCTTGCTTTGGAACTATGGTTGACTTTATGTTCTTGGAGTATCTCTATTTGTGCTGTACTGTTTTGCCCTCACTCGATATCAATAAACTTCATATTTAAAAAAAAAAAAAAGATACATATATCCTATTGTGAATGGAACAATCTGATATGCACAATGTGAAAGAAAATTATATGAAGATTGATCAATAATTGTGCCAAGATCCTCAGTGAATAAAACTTCAGTGTACAATATTTGGGTCTTTTCATGCGCACGGAGTCTGTTTTGACGCTGAGCCGGCGGATGACAGGACAGTCTCTGCACTCTGCGTAGAGACTGACCTGTCACAGCTCCATTCAGGGGAGGGCTGGCAGCCATAGGCCTGGGGGGCAAGTCCAGTCAAGTGGCCCATTGAACCACCGAATTAGCACACCATCCATGCCCACCCAATGGGCCTAGCAGGATCCATGGTAGGGCCGGCCCTGGGTGCCCCCCCTTTGCCTGCAGTTAGTTGGTGGCTGCGCCCCTGGGCCCTCTTTCCTTCCTCCACAAGAAAAAAAAGTGTGAGCGGGCAGCAGCCATTGGCCATTTTAAACGTAAGTTAGGGTGGCCTGGGGGGCAATTGCCACCCTACCCCCTGGGCCAGCCCTCCCCTGGCTCCATTCTCCTCTATGGAGGATTGGATGAGAAGAGACAGTCTGTCTGTTTTCATCTGATCCGCCAGACGGATGCAAAATAAGGTTTCCATCCGTCTGTATTGAGCGGATCAGATGCCAGCGGACATGTCACTGCTGACATCCGTCGTTCCATAGAGATACATAGAGTGTCCGTTCAGGTCTGCCTGAAAAACTGACAGGCTGACCTCAACGTACGTGTGAAAGAAGCTTTAATTGAACACTCATACATACAGGGAGTGCCTGAGTAAACTGTGATCTAAATTACAAGTGCCAATAAAAATGCAAAAACAAATGTGACTCTTGTGGCTAAATTATGAAGGTGTAATAGTCCAAAGTTCAAACAATATTAAATGTGGGGTGATGTATGCAACGGGGTGATCGGTCCCTTTCCCAATACCACAGTGAATATAGGTGGCTGGTGGCTTTCCTTGCCATGACAGCTCATTGCTCTCTAGCCCAGTGGTTCTCAACCTCCGTCATCAAGTACCCCCAACAGACCATGTTTTGGGAATTTCTCTTGGATAAAATATCTGTCCAAAATACCAAAGCATTGACTCTGAGTTAAAGCACCTGTGCAAGATAAAGGAAAATCTGCAAACATGGCCTGTTGGGTGTACTTGAGGACAGGGTTGAGAACCACTGCTCTAGCCTCTCACCTCCACAGCTGTAAGGTAACCGCATCGGATGGATGAAAATCTTTAGGGATCCGTGTGGGTCTGCCTTCCTCTAGGTGCCCTGGTGAGGGTAATCCAGCTTGGGGAACTCTATGGTGGGTAGTCTCCTCTATGGTAATCCAGGGGTCCTTAACAGTGATCTCAGTGGTGGTGGTATATAAAGAAGTGACCCATAGTTTATTAACGTTTAACCACAAATTTATTCATTAAAAACAACTGGTTTCACTCTCACTTTTTTTATAGCTAAAAACAAACAAGTACTCCACGAGCAGCGAGCTCTTATGCCCACATTACTTCCGGTTTTGACTGCAGTTCAATCCCAAGCAAAGGGCCACAGTTTGGAGACCACTGGTCTAAAGCATCTTGAGATATCTAGGTAGATTGTTGTTTAATGCTAGTGTAGGGCCCCCATTGTATAGGTGCTTTTACTTTTGTCGATTTTTGGTAGGAAAGAAAAAAATCTAGTCAGGCCTGACTGTAGGTGCAGGCCTGAATGTTTTGATCTGGGCTGGGAGTGGCTCAGGGGTGGGGCTGGAGATGGAGGGAAGGTACACTCCTTGGAGATTCCTCCCCTTGAGCTGGGAAAGCTCTAGAAGGGGGGTGGAGGAGGAGGTGTCACTTCCTGATGTATGATAAGGAGCTCTGGCCAATCCAGTGGCTGGATTGGCAGAGGACAGGCCTCCTTAACCGCTTCCCCACCGCGCGCCGGCTTTTCACGGCGGCAGTGGGGGAGCGCTGCGCGAATCGCCGTAAATAAGCGGCGATTCGCAATTGGCCACCAGGGGGCGCGCGCGCCGCACTCCTGGGGAGTGTGCCCGCGGCTCGGGCGGACCCGATGTCCGCCGGCGAGCCGCGATGAGCGGCAAAAGAGAACGGGGAACCGCCGATGTAAACACGGCGGTTCCCCGCCCTGTCAGTGGGGCATGAGAGATCTACTGATCCCTGTCACTGGGATCAGTTAGATCTCTCATGCCCATGTTAGCCCAACCCCCCCACAGTAAGAACACCCAGGGAACACAGTTAACCCCTAGCTCTCCCCCTGCAGGTTAACCCCTTCACTGCCAATGACATTTATACAGTAATCAGTGGACATTTAAATTTCTGATCGCTGAATAAATGTCATTGGTCCCAAAAAAGTGTCAAAATGTTCCGACATGTCCGCCCCGATATCGCAGTACCGCTAAAAATCGCAGATCGCCGCCATTACTAGTAAAAATAAATAAATAAATAAAAACCCCAGAAATTAATTCTCACCATCCGTAAACGCGGCCACTTTTGCGCAAACCAATCAATAAACGCCAATTGCAATTTTTTTTTATCGCAAATATGAGGAATTATATAAATCGGCCAAAAACGGTGAAAAAAAATGTTTTTTTTATATTTTTTTTTTTTGGATTTGAATTTTAGCAAAAAGTAAGAAATTTGGGTTTTTTTGCAAAATGGTCGCTCTTCTTTTGTTTATAGCGGTGATCAGAAATGACGCAGAGGCGATCAAATACCACCAAAAGAAAGCTCTATTTGTGGGAAAAAAAGGACGCAAATTTTGTTTGGGTACAACGTCGCACGACCGCGCAATTGTCAGTTAAAGCGACGCAGCGCCGAATCGCAAAAAGTGCTCTGGTCCTAAAGCTGCAAAACCTTCCGGGGCTGAAGTGGTTAAATACAGCTATCTGCTAGCAGGTGTCAGAGTTTGGGTGGAAGAGTGAGGATGTAGTCCGGAGCTGCAGATCAGGCCTTGCCCGGGAAGGGATCCCCCTTCTGGGGGAGGGTGAAACTGAGGCTGGGGTGCAGCCAGGAGCGGGAGTCGGCTCCTGGAGTGGCACAGGAGAAATAGGAGAGCAGCTGAGGTCTTCATTGAAGGAGACTCTTTAAAGAATCCACCTTATAGTCGGTGAGTGGCGGCCCCTGGGAGTTGGACGAGAAGGCTGGGACAGTCTGGGAGTAGAGAGAGCAGTCTGTGGAAGCCGGTAGGAGCCAACCAAAGGGAAGGAGAGCTATTAGACCGCAGGACAGACCGGATGGGCTGGGAGTAGTAGTTCATCCAAAGGCCCGGCTAGCACCAACGTATTTTTCTAAACAAGAGAGGTTGCCTGGTTTCAGTGAGAAAAACCTACAACTCTTGCCCACAAAGGGTGGATCGGAGGCCTTGCCCGTGGCTGCAGCAGGCCTCACCATGTGCTAGCTGTGGTGAAGAAGTGTCATGGAGGTCTGATAACTTTCTCTTCGGACCAGGAGAACGGTTGTAACGGTCAGCAAGTAGTGTGCTGGAGAAGAAGTATATATACCAGATGTGTATATAGTGTTGTCTCATGTTCACTCTTTGGGCATCCCACAGGCATCCCTAATCCCTATCCAGGTTCAATCCCTTAAATAAAACAACAAAAACCAAGTACCAGCCTGTTCAGTGACTTTGAATGTGTGGAATTCGTGTGATTGAGGGCAGCAGACAGGTGGACCACAACTATTGGCCACTCTTAAGGGAGCACATGGCTACACTGGGTTCACACTGCATACCTCGCCCGCCACGGATCAACACCACGCCCACACTCCTTACAAGTGACGTCATTCGCTGACGCCGCTTGGCGACGTGTTTTCCCATTTGCACACACCACAAGGGAGTGTTTGGGCGCTGGTTGCAAGGCACCTTGTGCAGCTTAAGCGCTGGCGCCGCCTCTCCAGTGTGTGTGTGTGTGCGCCTTGACGTTGGTAATGACCTGCTGGCACCATAGGTACATATATCGCCTTCTTCTTGCGTTCAGAATTTGGCTTTGTACATCATTCCTGCAACACCTTGTACTACTTGGTTTCTTGCTATCCTCCCACACCCTAGGTATGGTTTGGTTTTTGTTTACACCACTTTTTCTCTATATGCTTATTGTCACCCCCCACTGCCACTAGGGTTAATCCCCTTATTCTCACCCTGTTTCACCTGGTTTCCTTGGTGTTCGGTCACAGCTTTCTTTCTATTACACTTTCTCTCCCCTGAGTTACCAGTCATGTTTTATTTACGGCTATATATCATTATGTTTACAGGAACTCTCATAAATCAATTTAATACTTACTATTCATTTTACTACTGGTAACCGGGTATTATTCACCACCCAATGCTACACCACCACCATCAATTATCTCAGCTCCCGGAATGACGTTCTTCATGGCGCCTCCAGCTGTTTGATATCATCATTTCCTAACCGATTTACCTATAGGTAAGAGTGTGGGCTTCTTTCCGGTTCCCCCTCTTTTCTCCTTTTTACCAATCACTATAATATCTTTTGGCCATTTTATCTCACTAGCGACACCCCTAACTCGCATCAGCTCCTGACGAGTGGAGATTTCCACAAAACGCGTAGAGCTTTCCTATGATGCCATGTCACTATAGCCATTTATATCTATGGGTGTGTGTATATGTGTGTGTGTGTGTGTGTGTGTGTGTATATATATATATATAAATAATGCTATACATGTTATTTATAAGTTTTAATTATTCTGGGTGTTTGTGAACCCATATACAACAGTAAACGTGCTTCATTATTATATTACTTTGGGCCATCCATTTGAGTTATGTGCTTCACACAAAGTCCCACCCAACATTTTCCAACAGCTTCTAACCTCAGTTTATTCAATTAAAGTGGAGTTCCACCCAAAAGTGGAACTTCCACTTTAAGTGCTGGTGACCCCCTGACATAACACAATTGGCATGTCATTTTTTTTGGGGGGTGGGAGTGGGTATCTAGTTTTCACAGGTACCCAGCTCCCACGTCCTCTCCTGCCACTGTGTGGAATTTCACCCCCCCCCCCCTGAAATCTTTTGGGACACGTCACAGGTCCCAAAAGATTGCCCGGCCATTCAGCTTGCGCCCGGCTGTGAAGCCACAGCCGGGCGCCCATACTTGCAATTTCGGCGCCGTGGTGAGGAGGGGTAGAGGAGCGAGGCTTCGGGTGGCCGCATCGCTGGACTGGGAGAAAGGTGAGTGTCTGTTTATTAACCCCTTCCTTACTGGGCACTTAAACCCCCCTCCTGCCCAGACCAATTTTTGGCTTTCAGCGCTGTCGCATTTTGAATGACAATTGCGCGGTCGTGCGACGTTGTACCCAAATAAAATTTGCGTCCTTTTTTTCCCACAAATAGAGCTTTCTTTTGGTGGTATTTGATCACCTCTGCGTCATTTCTGATCGCCGCTATAAACAAAAAATGAGCGACAATTTTGCAAAAAAGAACAATATTTTTTACTTTTTGCTAAAGTACAAATCCATTAAAAAAAATATTCATCAGTTTTGGCCGACATATATTCTTCTACATATTTTTGGTAAAAAAAAAAATCGCAATCGGCGTATATTGATTGGTTTGCGCAAAAGTTATCGCATCTACAAACTGGGAATTGATTTATGGCGTTTTTATTATTTTTTTTTTTACTAGTAATGGTGGCGATCTGCGATTTTTAGCGGGACTGCGATATTGCTGCGGAAATGTCGGACATTTTTTAGACATTTTTGGGACCAATGACATTTATACAGCGATCAGAAATTTAAATATCCACTGATTACTGTGTAAATGTCATTGGCAGTGAAGGGGTTAACCAGCAGGGGGCAGTGAAGGGGTTAACAAATGTTCCCTGGGTGTGTTCTAACTGTGGGGGGGCAGGGCTGGCCGGGACATAACAGATCTAACTGATCCCAGTGACAGGGATCAGTAGATCTGCTATGTCCCCTGTCATAGAACGGAGAACCGCCGTGTTTACAACGGCGGTTCCCCGTTCTGAGGCTCCCAAAAGAGATCGCCGGGTCTCGGGCGGACATCGAGTCCGCCCGACCCACGGGCACACTCGCGCGCCGCCGCTGCCTCCAGGGAGCGCGCCAGGAGCGCGCACAGTGGACGACGTCCGGGCATTTCAGATCCGCGCTGGAGCCGTACTTCGGCAATAGCGTGGATCTGAAGTGGTTAAAAGTCAGCAGCTACACTTTTTGTAGCTGCTGACTTTTAAATAGGCAGAACTCCGCTTTAAGCTTTAACAATAAAACCTGGAAGCTGATGGGGTTCTATGCAGAGCTGCACCAGATTTTGCACTCTCCAGTTTTAGTAAATCTCCCCCATTGTGTCCTTGTCTGTGGTGGGCGATGGTTCCATCTATTACAAGTCCCATCACATTAGGGGTCATGCAGATCGTCTGTCTGTACAATGTGTCTTACAGAAGGCAAATAACGTGAAAGGAATGCAAATAAGGGAGGGTCAAACGCAGTGTTCTCATGTTCCTTCAGCTATAAATGTATGGAAAAGATTAATTTCATATATGAGGTGTAATTACACCTGAACTTTCCCGGAGGAGCGTACACTTGGGATGCACTATCTTCTGTGCTAATGTTTGTGAGTTTACATTACCTGTTATTGTCTGGTCATTGTTCACATTAACCAATCAAATAATACTCTTTATTTCCCTGTTTGCCTAGTTATGTCAGATCTGATAGGTGATGTGAGTAGAGAATAATTCATATCAAAATGTGTTTTCATTGTTGGAGATTATGGTCAAGGTAGGTACTTTGGTTGCTGCTTTACTGATCCTGATGGTCAAATCACTCAGGAGATGATGAATAAAATTTTAATGTGTGTGGTTAAGAGGTGCTGGTACAAATTCTATTTTGCTTTAAACTGTTTCTTAAAAACATCAGATGCAACCAACGCGTTTCATAGAAGAATTATTCCCTCTTTGGGGGCTTGAACAAGAATTTATGATGCAATCTAAATTAAATTATATTGAAGGCCCTAATTGAAGGTAGTTAGACTAGCGTGTCCTGTTGGCAAAGTAAACTACTGGCTAGATCCGATTAGGTCAGAGAAATTCTGACATAGAGGAAAAAAAGAATGTGTTGCTGTGAAAGAAAATGAGGTTGAGATCCATGTAGTAGAATAGAAACCCATCAATGAGTGTTATGTCATCAAACGTTGTTTGTGGAGCAGTGGTGGCCCGTTCATTAAGGGCGCACAGGCGCCCCCCACCACCCATGCGTCCGGCCCCCTGATCTACATACAGGGCGCTGTACTATGGATTCCATTTGGGTGGGAGGGGGTTTAAGCACGTGATTAGAATCAGAGGCTCTAATGGGCTTCAAAAAAGGGTGGGCTAGGAGTTCAGAGCACTGCTCCCCCCCCCCCCACCCAGTTGTGTGACGATAGCGAATGAATATTCACTATTTTCACATTAAATCTCCTCCCCACCAATCAGGAAGTGGGTCGTGAGACCTGTTTCCCAATTGGCCAAAACGTCAGGCGATCTGATTAGATCCCTAGCGCCTAGGAGGAGAGAGAAGACGCACAGTGGAGGAGAGTACACCGGAGCCGGTGTCCGCAACCTAGATGGTGTCCGCCGTGATTGGGGAAACCGGAGCCGCTGTCACCACCTAGATGAGGTAAGTGCCAGACCGAGGGGGGGAGGGAAAGTAGTGTCGCCACTGTTGGGGAGTGTGAACTAGGGGTGTCCAAGAGTGCCATGGCATGGAAGGTTTGCAATGAAAGACGGGTCTTCTGATAACTTTAATAGAGACATGGAAACTTTCCAGCAGTGTTGTGTGATGTGTAACAGATTGGTCTCCTGGTTTTCCAATCAATCGCATGTCTTGTGACTAAAGCTGGCCAGCCACTGGTAGAATTTTTGCTTGAAAACGTTTGTTTGATTTTCCAATGGTTAGTGGTGAGAAATCAACTGTAGTGCCAAAAGCAATTGAAGGAGCGAAATTCTAAATTCTAAAGTGAATTTGATGTTTTTTTTACGGCATTTGTCAAGTCCTTTAATAGGATTAGGAGTACTTGCAAGCCCCAGCTAAAGAAGTCTAGGCCTCAGACTAGGAAGGCTTAGCCCTCCTCAGAGGCCAAGAAGAGTTCCCTTCTTTACTCCCAGGCCTCAACATCCAAAGCCAAGCACAGACTTGGCCCCTGGTCTTCCCATTACCGTGAACTTCTTCCCTAAAGCCTCCTTTTTGCATTAGGGGGTGCCCTTGCTTGGTAAAGTGCGAGGTGTCTGTTAGCCTTTGCGGTCACCTTGGCAGCCAACATCTTAGTTTTCACAAGCAGTGAGTGTCACCGACAAATAAGGTTTTCTGTGGGATTTAAGATTGTTGTCTTCCCTGCAATAACCTAGCAAGGTCCAGAAAAGATGGGCCTAACCTTGAGACATGAAAACTTTCCAGCAGATTTGTGTGATTGTAATGGATTAATCCCATGATGATCCAATCAGTGTCTTGTGTGATTTTTTTTTTTTTAATAACATTTAATGAAGATAAATTGATAATAGTTTGACTTATGGGTGAGAAAATTCCAAATTTAATTTCTTTTCTGAATGAACAAAATTCTAACTGTTAAAGTGGTCCAGAGTCTGGAAAAATAGTTTGTATTGTATTTGTATACTAATGTTCAACATCATAAATCAAACCTTAAAATTCTATACACTGGTGTGGCAATTGAACGAAAATGTTTTGAGTCAATTGATGAGAAGATCGCATACCCTGTCCAATGATCTTCTTAGAACGGGTATTCAAAAATGTAACCGTGTATGGCCATTTCAACCCTGGATGTAGCTGTGGCCCAATACAAGGTTCTACCCAGGGTTACCCATGGTTTGGCTGGATGGCAGCACAATCTGGCAGCAGTTTTGGACATATCTGTGTATAGGGCTCCTCACTGACTGGGAGGGTGCTCTAGTCTAGACTACTTCTTCATTGGAGCTGGATGCATATGAGGCAAAAAGGTGACTTGCAGCAACCAATCAGAAATCGCCTCTTGGTGACCTCTGGTCAGACTGTAGTAAAGTACAATCCAGTAGGTTTGTAGACAGGTAGAGTTCAAGGCTGCCCCAGTCAGGAAGGTTGGGTTAATTGCGTTTCTCAGTTCCTTTTTGGCGACCTTTCCTGGGTCCTACTCACTGGTTGTGTTTATTATAAAAGGGACAGGGGTCCAGACCCAAGAGGGTTGTGAGGGAGAGCGGAAAAAGAGGTTGTTGCTGTCGTCATTGCCAGAGTTTGTCCAGTTAGCCTGCTCATATGCTGAGACCGGAGTCTAAGGAGCATCTGGCTTCCGGATCCATCAACAGCTTAAAGGGAATTCTGGGACCTGCAGTCTGCCCTGAAAGTGCCAATCCTGGATGCTACCATCATACCATGTCAAATATGGACCCTAGCCTGTGCAGGTATGCTGGGGCAGCCTCGAGCCTGAGTTGGGTATTAGTTTAGACAAAGACTGTTATCTTTGTTCTACTGTTCTGCCAATCTTTTGAAACTTTTGCCTGGTCTGAAGTTTCTTAAACTGGTATTAAAGGCAGAAGGTTTTTTTTTTTATCTTGATGCATTCTATGCATTAGGATAAAGAAACTTTGTGTGCAGCAGCCCCCCTAATACTTACCTGAGCCTCATCTTGATCCACCGATGTTGCATGAAAGCCTTGGTTGTCCGGGGATGCTCCCTCATTGGCTCCTGCTGCTGTCAGTCAAAGTCAGTGAGCCAGTGAGGAGAGGAGGGGTGCACACACATAGCTGTGGCTTGGCTCGAGTGCCCCCATAGCATGCTGCTGGCTGTGGGGGCACTTGGCAGGAGGGAGGGGCCAGGAGCACTGGCGGAGGATCTGACCTGATCTGTGAAAAACCATTACACAGAGCAGGTAAGTATAACATGTTTGGTATTTTTAAACAAACCAAAAAAAAACAAGACTTTAATATCACTTTAAGGGGTGCTCAGGTCAGCTAAGCATATTGGAGTATATTGACATTAGTGTGACACAGTGGGAAGTGGTTACCAAGGGTAACGAAGGTTTCTCTAGCAGCCTGTCATAAGCGTGTAGATGTCACGGGTTATTGGCACTCTTTCCGTGAGCAGGCCCTTCTCCCATAGAAACGGGAGCAGATCGGCACTGCAGAAGTCCCCAGCCTGTACACAGGTATGAAAGAGTTGAAAAAAGGTGTACGCAAGGAGTCATTGCTAGGTGCACGCCACGGCTCCATACCATTACTGGGAGAGAGGTAGCGGTGATACTCTGGACAGGTGGGGAGGGCATTAGCTCTGCGTGCCCCTCCTGAATGCATCATTGACCGTGGTGGTGTATAATTACACAGGAGTTCAGTAGAGTTCAGTCGTCTGTTCAAGTAAAGGCAGTGACCCTAACCAAAGTGCCTAGCATAGCCCAGAACCACCCACTCTAGGCTAAACCCACTCTAGGCTAGGGCTCCTATGTGACTCACACGTGACGTCCAACAAGGAGGGGAACACACAGGAAGTGTCACCCGCCTACTACCCCACCCCCCACAGCTTACAGGTTGATCTGTATATTGTTTTTGCACTTTTTTTTTTAATATGCTTGACAATATGTATACTGCAGAAATGGATCAGGACCTTTTGTTGCCATTCAATATACGTATAAGATTGTCCATATGAATTGTTGGCCAGCTGCCCTGTAGACTGATCTGCAGGTAACTCGTGTTTTTGTGTGGGAGAGGAGCAAGAGACAAATGAACGTTTCCTCTGCTCAGCTCAGCACGGCACAGGAAATGTATGAAACTTTCACAAGTCTCTCTGGCCAGCAGTTCTCCTTTCTTATCTTTCTTATGAGAGCGACGTGTATGGAAAGACCTCCTGCATGAAGGGCCAGCATGGGGGACTTCTTTGCTCGAGCCTCCCGGAGGATAAGGAGGAGAGGGCTCAGCCTTCCCGGCACCCCACAGATACAGGTCAGAGGGTGGAGACTGGAAGCCATTGTGTCCTCTTCCTGCAACACCAACACCCTGTGTTGTAGGCAATACTCAGGAAAGGAACAGAGGGGTGCAGAGCGTGTGGCAGACTTCTATTATCTCTGAATTTGTGTCTCAGTCCCAGCCTCTCTATACAGACTGGAAGGGGAACTGAAGGGTCACTAACCCCCCTAACTGACCCTTTTTATACTGTCTGAAAGGAGAACTGCTGGCCAGAGTGACTTGTGATATTAACTCTTTCTGATACCAGACCTCAACACAGGCAGAAAAATAACGAAGGGGTTCATTTCCCTCATTCTTGTGATACTGGCCCCTGTACATTAGTTGAAAGGGGAACTGAGTGGTCCCTGGCCCCCATTTCCCGATACCAGCCCCTCTGTAAAGGGTCCCTGAAACATTCCTGGCATTGGAACAGTGTCCTTTATCTGCAATGCCAACACTCATTGCTGCAGGTGACACTCAGGAAATTGACAGAGAGGTGCAGAGAGGACATTGTGCCGCCCAGGGGTGGGTTTACTTCTTTGTGGCTTGAGTAGTCCCCTATTATCTGTGAGTTTGCGTCTTGATGCCAGCCCCTCTGTAAAGGGTCCCTGAAACATTCCTGGCATTGGTACAGTGTCCTTTATCTGCAACGCCAACACTCATTGCTGCAGGTGACACTCAGGAAATTGACAGGTGCAGAGAGGACATTGTGCCACCCAGGGGTGGGTTTACTTCTTTGTGGCTTGAGTAGTCCCCTATTATCTGTGAGTTTGCGTCTTGATACCAGTCCCTCTATACTGATTGCAAGGGAAACTGAGGGGTCACTGCCCCTCATCTGATTCAGGGTCCTCTACAGTGGCTAAAAGGGGAACTCAAGTGTTATTGCCTCCCATTTTCTGGTACTGGTCCTCTATACAGGCCGGAAGGGGAACTGAAGAGTCAGTGCCCCCCCATCTTTTGAACCTGGGCTCTCTGTACAGGTTGAGTGGGTAAATGAGTGGTCAATGCTCCCAGTCTTCTAATACCAGCCCCTCTACACTGGCTGAAAGGGGAGGTTGAGGGGTCGATGCCCCTATACCCAAACCCCTCTACACAGGCTAGAAGAGAACAGCACAACTCTGAGGAAGGGGGTGCGCCCCCGAAAGGCGTCAGCTGATACCCCACCTTGTACTTTTTCGTAATCTATTGCATCATCTTGTCATGGCTTTGTGACACCATTTTTTGATTTTCTGAGTATTCATTTTTGACCTTTTATATATTTCCATGAAATTTTTATGGTAATGCACTAGGTGCGTGCGCCTTCCTTCTGTTTTTGTTTTTTAGTTTATTTTGGATTACCCTGTCCGAGGGGGGCAGCACACATCTGGTCTCCTACCCCTTGCTGTTCCGGTTGCCTGTCACCCTGACGGTCCTCTAGCGCTGGAAACTACTTTTTTTTTTTCTGTATGAGGGATCATTGCCCCCAAATCTTCTAATACTGGCCCCTCTACACTGGCCGAAAGAGGAACATGAGGGGTCACTGCCCCCCATCTCCTGATACCAGCCCATCTATAGAGGCTGGAAGGGCAGCTGAAGGGGTCACTGCCTCCCTTCTTCTGATACCAGCCCCCCTATACTTGCTGAAAAAGAAACTGGAGGGTCACTCTATTTGCTGATACCGACCCCCCCTTATACTGACTGGAGGTACAAAAAAGTGACCCCAAGGCATAGTATGGTGTCCGACTGCTAGAAAATGTAGCTATTTGTATTTCTGCTGTGGTAATTCACATTTTGTGCATTTATGGTGTTGTGTTTTTTTTTTACTAGCGTTTGTTCCGACGTGATTGATGGGTGGAGTTGCTGTCAGTCTCTACTCTCATCATTCGTTATACCCATGCGGTGGTAGAATGTACAGTAGGTGATTGCAAGCTATAGAAGCCGTACAATGGAAAGCTTGTGTAGTCAGATAAACAGAGATGTGGGTGTTAAGGGATGCACATGTGGTCAAGTGAGGGTTCAAAAGGTATGCAGATGACAAATTTAAAGAGTGAAAGAAAATAAGAATGGTCACAGCTGGGTAGTTTACTAATTTTGAATCCAGGTTCTTCATGTTTACATTTCCATAATCCCACCAGTAGCTTGTCCAGCAGAAAGCAAAAGGGTGCGCAGAAAAGGTATAAATAACAGGTAGGGGGTAGATATTCTCATGGTTTGTGGTTGTACACTCCTAAAACCTGAACTCTGTACACAGCACACCCCTGAACTCTGTACGTAGTGCCCCCCCACTTAACCCTGCACTCTGTGCATAGGGCACCCCTGGAACTGCACTCTGTATGTAACGCACTCCTGAACCCTGCACTCTGTACATAGCGCACCCACTTTGTGTATAGGGCACCCCTGGAACTGCACTCTGTATGTAACGCACTCCTGAACCCTGCACTCTGTACGTAGCGCACCCACTTTGTGTATAGGGCACCCCTGGAACTGCACTCTGGATGTAACGCACTCCTGAACCCTGGCACTCTTTATATAGCGCACCCACTTTGTACATAGGGCACCCCTGGAAGTGCACTCTGTACATAGCGCACTCCCAAGTCCCGAACCCTGCACTCTGTACATAGCACACCCCTGAGTTCTGCACTCTGTGCACGGGGCACCCCAGGAGCTGCACTCTGTACATAACGCACTCCTGAACCCTGCACTCTGTACATAGGGCACCCCTGGAACTGCACTCTGTATGTAACGTACTCCTGAGCTCTGCACTCTGTACATAGCGCACCCCTGAGCTCTGCACTCTGTGCATAGGGCACCCTTGGAACTGCACTCTGTACGTAACGCACTCCTGAACCCTGCACTCTGTACATAGCGCACCCCTAAGCTCTGCACTCTGTGCGTAGGGTACACTTGGAACTGCACTCTGTACGTTACGCGCTCCTGAACCCTGCACTCTATACTGTATGTAGCGTACCTCATAAATATGGGAGGGATGTTTGTTATTTGCATATTTTGTTCCATTAACATTTTAGGAAGAATGTTGGCAGCATGTGAAATCCCTCCATAAATGACAAGACGAATCTGTGTGCTGACGCATCCAGCAGGACTTATTCCACCCATCAGGCTGCCTCTGGCTGCTAGTGACTGAGATCTGCCTGCGGATCTGATCTGTATCTGACGTCCGACAATGTGACTCGATACCGATCTCCTGAACACAGCCTATCCCATTATATATTTTTTTTCTTCTTTTTTTCTTCTTTGCGTGTGTTTGCTGTATATTTACAAAAATTGTATGTGGGGGCGTTCACTGCTGTCTCCAGATCAGATTGCTCATGTGTGGTTGTATCCTCAGTATGATGATGAGATTGTATTCCCGGCCTATGGTCAGTGATTAAATTTCATGATCGTGTGATGATATGATTTTATCCCTGGTCTGTGGTTAATGATTGTATTATGATGTGATTATGTCTATGTTCTATGATTGTATGATGGAATGTATCCCCCAGTCTGTATCCTATGATTGTTTGATGTGACAGAATCCCCGATCTTCATGTTATATAATGGAATGATTGTATGGTGATGGATTGTAACCCCTGTCTGTTCTTTGATTGTATGGTGATGAATTGTATCCCCGTTCTGTGTTTGTATGATGATGTGATTGTATCCCTGGTCTATATTCTATGATTGTATGATGTGCCGGTATATCCCCGGTCTACATGTTGTATATCCAACTTGACCTCTGGAAGATTTACCCCCCCCCTTCATGACCAGGCCATTTTTTTCAATGTGGCACTGTGATTTTGTAACTGACAGTTGTGCAGTCATGCAACGCTGTATGTAAACAACATTTCTATCATTTTTTCCCCACAAATAGAGCTTTCTTCTGGTGGTATTTGATCACCACTGAGTTTTTATTTTTTATTTTTTGCGCTATATATGAAAGACCGACAACTTTGAAAAAAATATGTATATATTTTTTTACTTTCTGCTATAAAACGCATCTAATAAAAACATTTAAAAATTAAATTTCTTCATAAATTTAGGCCAATATGTATTCTGCTAAATAATTTGGTAAAAATAATTTCAATAAGTGTATTTTGATTTGAAAAGTTATTGCTTCTACAAACAATGGTATTTATACTGGAATTTTTTATTTTATATTTTTAATACTAGTAATGGCGGCGATCAGCAACTTGTAGCGGGACTGTGATAGTGTGGCGGGCAGTCTGACACGAACGGACACTTTTGACACTTTGTGGGAACCAGTGACACAATGATAAGTGCTAAAAATATGCAGATGCCTAACCAGTGTCTGTGTGTACTGTGAGGGGCTTTCACTAAGGGATTCTGGTTTTTATTCCCTGTTTTTCAGGGAAACAAAATCCAGCACATCCTCGCTGACAGGACAGAGCTATCCATTGTTTGCATAGACTGAGCTCTGTCCTGTCTTCCTCCTCACCAATTAGTGTGTGCCAGCGGTCATCAATTGGACTGCACCTGCTGATTGGCTTGACTGATCACAGCATGGGTGGTGCCCCCACCCAGAAGTGCATGCACATATATATATGTATGTTCTATGATTGTATGATAATGGATTGTATCCCCTGTCTATGATTGTATGAGGATGTGATTGTATCCCCTGTCTATGATTGTATGAGGATGTGATTGCATCCCCTGTCTGTTCTATGATTGTATGAAGATGTGATTGCATCCCCTGTCTGTTCTATGATTGTATGAAGATGTGATTGTATCCCCTGTCTATGATTGTATGAAGATGTGATTGCATCCCCTGTCTATGATTGTATGAAGATGTGATTGCATCCCCTGTCTGTTCTATGATTGTATGAAGATGTGATTGCATCCCCTGTCTGTTCTATGATTGTATGAAGATGTGATTGTATCCACTGTCTATGTTCTATGGTTGTATGATGTGATTATATCCCTGTTTTATGACTGTATCCACTGTCTATGTTCTATGGTTGTATGATGTGATTATATTCCTGTTCTATGATTGTATGAAGATGTGATTGTATCCCCTGTCTATGTTCTATGATTGTATGAAGATGTGATTGTATCCCCTGTCTGTTCTATGATTGTATGAAGTTGTGATTGTATCCCCTGTCTATGTTCTATGATTGTATGATGTGATTATATCCCTGTTTTATGACTGTATCCACTGTCTATGTTCTCTGTATGATAATGTGACTGTAACCCCAGATTGATTATATTTTGATGTGATTTGTGTCCCCAGCCTTTGTTTCTATGACTGTTGCCTTATAGTGTGTCAGTTTAGTGATGAGATTGTACGCTATGATTGCACTG
The DNA here is from genome assembly GCA_018402905.1 of Glandirana rugosa. NCBI lineage: Eukaryota > Metazoa > Chordata > Amphibia > Anura > Ranidae > Glandirana > Glandirana rugosa. The sequence goes on along the minus strand of BLSH010069051.1, from coordinate 313,708 downwards.
TGTGTGGATAGATTACCTGATGATGTGATTGTGAGGATTAGAAACCACCTCCTGGATTCTTGTGTTGTGTAGATGGCGGTGCAGTGCGGTATGTATACTCTCCGGTGATATTATCCTTTCTCCTGTGGTACCTGACCATGTATTGCACAGTGTTTGGGGGGTGCATTATGTTGTAAATGTGCGGTTGGTGCAGGAAACCTAATTGAGAAGTTCCTAATTTCACAAGCATTCAATTATATTCCTGTAGAGTTGTGTAAGGAGCAATATGCTGCAGTGTAGTTTATGGAGGCTTAATGTAACGTTTACTTCAGTGTAGTGTTGGGAGGGGTAATAAGCTGCAATCTACGGTGGTATGATCTGCTGTGATGCAGTGTATGGAGGAGTAATGAGCTGCAGTGCAGTGTATGGAGGAGTAATGAGCTGCAATACAGTGTATGGAGGAGTAATGAGCTGCAGTACAGTGTATGGAGGAGTAATGAGCTGCAGTACAGTGTATGGAGGAGTAATGAGCTGCAGTACAGTGTATGGAGGAGTAATGAGCTGCAGTGTATGTAAGACTAATGAGCTGCAGTGCAGGTAATGGAGGAGTAATGAGCTGCAGTGTATGGAGGAGTAATGAGCTGCAGTGCAGTGTATGGAGGAGTAATGAACTGCAGTGTATGGAAGACTAATGAGCTGCAGTGCAGTACATGGAGGCGTAATGAGCTGCAGTACAGTGTATGGAGGAGTAATGAGCTGCACTACAGTGTATGGAGGAGTAATGAGCTGCACTACAGTGTATGGAGGAGTAATGAGCTACACTACAGTGTATGGAGGAGTAATGAGCTACACTACAGTGTATGGAGGAGTAATGAGCTGCAGTACAGTGTATGGAGGAGTAATGAGCTGCAGTACATCGTATGGAGGAGTAATGAGCTGCAGTGTATGTAAGACTAATGAGCTGCAGTGCAGGTAATGGAGGAGTAATGAGCTGCAGTGTATGGAGGAGTAATGAGCTGCAGTGCAGTGTATGGAGGAGTAATGAACTGCAGTGTATGGAAGACTAATGAGCTGCAGTGCAGTACATGGAGGCGTAATGAGCTACAGTACAGTGTATGGAGGAGTCATAAGCTGCAGTGTATGGAAGACTAATGAGCTGCAGTGCAGGTAATGGAGGAGTCATGAGCTGCAGTGCAGTGTATGGAGGAGTAATGAGCTGCAGTACAGTGCATGGAGGAGTAATGAGCTGCAGTACAATGTATGGAGGAGTAATGAGCTGCAGTGCAGGAAATGGTGGAGTAATGAGCTACAGTGCAGTGTATGGAGGAGTAATGAGCTGCAGTACAGTGTATGGAGGAGTAATGAGCTGCAGTGCAGTGCATGGAGGAGTAATGAGCTGCAGTGCAGTGCATGGAGGAGTAATGAGCTGCAGTGCAGTGCATGGAGGAGTAATGAGCTGCAGTGCAGTTTATGGAGGATTAATGAGCTGCAGTGCAGTGTATGGAGGAGTAATGGGCTGCAGTACAATGTATGGAGGTGTGATCTGCTGTAATTATGTGCATATAGGAGAAATGTGTGAGAGTAATGATCTGCAGTGTATGGAAATGTGATATGCTGCAATACAGGGTATGGATAGTACCATACTGTGATACAATGTACAGAGGTGTAATAATTTCCAGTGTATGGAGGAGTACCATGCTGTAGTGCAGTGTATGGAGGAGTACCATGCTGCGGTGCGGTGTATGGCGGAGTACCATGCTGCGGTGCAGTGTATGGAGGAGTACCATGCTGCGGTGTGGTGTATGGCGGAGTACCATGCTGCGGTGCGGTGTATGGCGGAGTACCATGGCGTGGCGTCGTACCATGAGGCGGTATGTG
>BLSH010069051.1:252571-276199 GCA_018402905.1 Glandirana rugosa | reverse complement strand
CAAATTATGATTTAAATCAAGCCTTTTTACTAGTGATTTCAATCAAATCCACCCTGTCCTGTATACAGCAGCCTGGGCCTAGGATGTGGGGGCCTCCACCGCCACAAAGGAATGGCTTTGAGGACAAGCACAGTTACTTGCAGGAACTTAAAATAGAAAGTTCACTTTGATATTGGTTTGTCACAGGACAGAACACTGACAGCGACCGCAATGTTCGAGCGAAACTCCGGAAGTTCCTGCTGAGGAGACCCACACTGCAGTCGCTCCGAGACAAAGGATACATTCGAGGTAATACAAAAAAGAAAGAGGGCCACAGATGCTGAAACAATGGCAGAACTCTGTTCCTAAAACATGTAAGAACCAAAAAGATAATTTTGCCCATGGGGCTTTATCAACTTGAACACTGGAAGATTTACCCCCCCCCCCCCTTCATGACCAGGCCATTTCCTTGCAATACGGCATTGCATTACTTTAACTGGCAATTGTGTAGTCATGCGACGCTGTACATATATAACATTTATGTCCCTTTTTCCCATAAAACGAGCTCTCTTTTAGTGGTATTTGATCACCTCTGCGTTTTTTATTTTTTACGCTATATAAAAACATATATAGTTTTTACTTTCTGCCATAAAACATATCCAGTAAAAAATCAAATGTCTTAATAAATTTAGGTCAATATGCATTCTGCTACATGTTTTTGGTAAAAAAAAAAAAAAAAATCCCAATAAGCATATAATGACTGGTTTTACACTAATGTTATAGTGTCTACAAACTATGGGATATTTGTATGGATTTTTTTTTTTTTTTTATATACTAGTAAAGGCGGTGATCACAGGTCAGAATGGTCAAGTGATCTAAGGCGCTAAGTTCAGTAAAGGCGGTGATCAGCGACTTATAGCGGGTCTGCTATATTGCGATGGACAATCAGACACTGACTAACACTTACAGTGGATCAATGCTAAAAATATGCGCGGTCACTATACTGACACTGGCTGGGAAGGGGTTAAACATCTAGGGCGATCAAAGGGTTAATTGTGTGCCTAACCAGTCTTTGTGTGTGCTGCTTTTACTAAGGGAAGAGATGGATTCTAGTCCTGTCAGAACGACGATCTGCCTTGTTTACATAGGCAGAGCCCTATTCTGTGTTTATCAACGATCGGTGGGTGCCGGAGGACATTGAGTGCCAGGCCCCTGCAGATCAGCTTCTATTGTGAAGAATCACAGCAGAAGCGGCCTGCCGGCGGCACGTGCCCCCTGCAGGTGGAAGTGCAGGATTGCACATATATATTTTAATATCCTGCGTAGAGCTGCCACCCTGTCGAAGTAAAACTGCTATAGGGTGGTCAGCAAGTGGTTATTTGGCACAACTTACCCAAGTCCCATGGACAAAATTTTATTTTTGGTTCCTACATTCGAGGTAAGGCATTATGCCAAGTGACAGAGCTGAGCCTCCAGTGTTCTCCTCTCTGAACATCTTTCCTGTCCCGCAGATCAAGTGTTCGGCTGTCACCTGCACCATCTGTGTGAGCGAGAGAGGAGGGCCGTGCCGCAGTTTGTCAGCAACTCCATCCAAGCTGTGGAGAGAAGAGGTGAGAGAACTTATGATGATGAATCAATAGCAGAATTAGTGTTTATTGGTAAATCTCGAGAACATTTCACTGCTGTAGAAAATACAGCTAGCCATACACTGTGAAAATGTCAGCTGGTTCTTTATGAACTGGTCCAGTGCCCCCCCTCCTGCTCAACATCCTTTGAGTGATAGAACGTTTTTAGCTGAACAGAGGCTGCATCCAATCAAATGCAGTTGCGGTTTGGGTATTCTGACTATCAGAATACAATAGGCACGGTGGGAGATTTATCTGTTCATGCTGTTTAGCATGGATGGAGGAATCTGTTCTGTGCCTACAGGCTTGCAATAGCCAGCTTTATTCTGTACAGTTTTTCATGTACCCCATCTGGTGCTATGTATACATCCCCTAAAATAGTGACACCGTTATCCGCATGACTGCACAACCAGTGCAACTTCCCAGTTATGGCCCAGTTCCCAAATTCTCCCCAAGGTCATCCAAATCCAGCTCTTCTGTTAGCATGCAATGCCAATACCATCAGTGCCTGTGCAGAGATGTGACCCAACCTGCCCACAAACCCGCTTCTGACCTAATTCGCCCACCGAGATGGTAAATGTTAGCTTCTGTGGGCAGTGTTATAGTAAAGCTGAACTCCAGGCATAAAGATGAAATGCATAGATGGGAGCGGTTTTACCTACCAAAATTATTTGTATTTCTGTCCATCCAGTCCTGAGATTTACACAGACCTGTCTTGCAGGGCAGGTTATTTAATAATTTTTTTTTTCTGTTGCAGCTTACTAATATTTACAGGTTTTGTTCTCCCTCCCCAAACCTGTGCTTTTTAATCAGGATGTTGCTTGTTAGCACTGTAGTACACCTGATAGGCTCCTTGTGCTACTACTCCTCCCTCTCTGTTCTACAGGTGATTGCAAGAGTCTGATACCATGTCACATTGTGGAATTCACACAGCTTGCATTAAATAATACATTAATGATGTGATAATGAATGCCGATCTGCATAAATTTGTGTTTTATATGTGCTTGGAGTTCAGCTTTAAAAGACTCATTTGAAAGTCTACAGCAATTTGCATTGCCATATTTATTGCACAACCCCTAAAAGGACCAAATTTGCAGCAAGCAGGACATTTTCTAAGGCCCGTTTTGTCCTGACTTTACCTTGTATAAGAGCAGTGTGAACAGCAAGCTTTAACAAAGCATTAGCAGAGCTTTCAGCAAGCTTTGCTGAAAGCTTTAAAGTACAATTCGGTTCCAGTTTGTAAATGTTTAGCCACTTGCCGACTGCGTGCTTTATATATATATATATATATATATATACGGCGGCAGTGTGGTACGGTCTTGCGAATCGCCATACATAAGCGGCGATCTGCACGTGTTCAGCTAGCGGGCGGCGTGCTCTCGTGCCCGCCGCACTCTGGAAGAGGGTGCCTGCGGCTCGGGCAACCCGATGTCCGCCGGCGAGCCGCGATGGCCTGCCAGAGGGAAAGAACAGGGAAGCTCCAATGTACACGTGGCGGTTCCCCGCTCTGTCAGTGGGCATGTGAGAGATCTACTGATCCCTGTCACTGGGATCAGTTAGATCTCTAATGCCCCTTGCAGCCCAGCCCCCTCACAGTTAGAACACGCCTAGGGAACACAGTTAACCCCTAGATCACCCCCTGCAGGTTAACCCCTTCGCTGCCAATGACATTTACACAGTAATCAGTGGATATTTAAATTTCTGATCGCTGTATAAAATGTCATTGGTCCCAAAAAGTGTAAAAAATGTCTGACATGTCCGCCCCAATATCAAAGTCCCGATAAAAAAAATTGCAGATCGCCGCCATTGCTAGTAAAAAAAAAAAAACACCAGAAATTAGTTCTCATGGTTTGTAAATGTGGCAACTTTTGCGCAAACCAATTAATAAACGCCGATTGCAATTTTTTTTTTTTTTTTTTACCAAAAATGAGGAAGAACATATATCGGCCAAAACCGATGAATAAATTAGTTTTTTTTTAATTTCTTTTTTTGGATTTGTATTTTAGCAAAAAGGAAGACATTTTTTTTTTTTTTGCAAAATTGTCGTTGTTCTCATTTATAGTGATGATCAGAAATGACGCAGAGGGGATCAAATACCACCAAAAGAAAGCTCTGACGCAAATTTTGTTTAGGTACAACGTCGCACGACCGCGCAGTTGTCAGTTAAAGCGACGCAGTGGGAAATCCTTCCAGGGGTGAAGCAGTTAACACAGATCCTAATGGTAGTGCTGCATGCCACTTTGAACAAGCTGCTGGCAGGCATCCAACAAGCTTCAAGTAATCACTTCAGCCCTGGAAGGATTTCCCCCCTTCCTGACCAGGCCATTTTTTGCGATGTGGCACTGCGTCATTTTAACTGACAATTGCGCGGTGTACCCAAACAAAATTTGATGGGTTTTTTTTTCCCCCCACAAATAGAGCTTTCTTTTAGTGGTATTTGATCACCTCTGCAATTTTTACTTTTTGTGCTATAAACAAAGAGCAACAATTTTGAAAAAAAAAAAAAATGTATTCATCAGTTTAGGCCAGTGGTTCTCAACTCCGGTCCTCAGGCCCCCCCAACAGGCCAGATTTTAAGTATTACCTTGGGGAGATGCAGACTAGAATACTGCAATCACTGAGCAGCAAAGGATATCACCTGTGATGTATTTCAGTTATCCTGCAAACCTGGCCTGTTGGGGGGGCCTGAGGACCGGAGTTGAGAACCACTGGTTTAGGCCAATGTTTTTTTTCTACGTACTTTTGGTAAAAAAATAAATAAATAAAAATCACAATAGGCGTATATTGATTGGTTTGCGCAAAAGTTATCGCGTCTACAAACTACAGAACAGATTTATGGACTTTTTTTTCTTTACTGGTAATGGTGGCAATCTGATTTTTTTTTTTTTTAGCCCCAAAACCCAAATGACACTTTTTGGGGACCAGTGACATTATTACATTGATCAGTGCTATAAAAAGGCCTTGGTCAATGTAAAAGTTACACTGGCAGGGAAGGGGTTAATACTAGGGGGCGATCAAGGGGTTAACTGTGTTCCCTCATTGTGTTCTAACTGGGGGGGGGGGTGGGCTATCAGGGACATGGCAGAGAGCACTGTTCCCAATGACTGGGAACAGTAGATCTCTGTCATGTCCCCTGTCAGAACGGGGATCCGCCATCTTTACATTGGCAGATCCCCGTTCTGCCTCTGCACAGAGCAATCATGGGTCGGCGGCGGACATAGAATCCGGGGGACCTGCGGGCGCCCCCGCAATCCCACATGCACGGACCGACGTACATCTGTTCGCGCAGGAGAGCCGACCTGCCGCAGTATATCTGCATGGGCAAAGGTGCTAATCATTTACAAACTGGAGCTGAATGGTACTTTAAAAGCTTCAAACAAAGCTTGCTGAAAGCTTGCTGTCCACACTGCTCTTATACAGGCTGAAGCCCCTGTGAAACAAGCCTTAATGTATCACTAAGCCCTCCTTCACACTGAGCATGGCTTTGAAAACGTGCGAGTTCAGATTTCAAAGCCGCATTTCAGTCTGGCTTCGGGGGCGACTTGAAAGACATCTTTGCGGGTTCATACATAGAGGTCTATTGAAATCCCCTCCGAAGTCGCCAAATGTAGTGCAGGAACTTGTTTTGGAAATTGGTGTGGCGCCGCAAAATCAGCATCGCACCGATTGGGACGCTCCTATTGCCGGCAATAGGCTTCCATTTGACCTGTCAAATCACGCCGATGTGAATGGGGGGCTTAAGCTAAAACTTTTTTTTATTGCTGTCTTTGGGAGAGGCACCCTCTCTATGGCTATTTTCACACTGGAGCATTTTACAGACGCTATTTTGCTAAAAATAGCGTCTGTAAAGCGCCTCAAAAGTCCCCCCCCATCCACCCCAATGTGAAAGCCCTGAGTGCTTTCACACTGGGGCGGTGTGCTAGCAGGACGTTAGAAAAAGTCCTGCAAGCAGCATCTTTGGTGCTGTGGGGGGAGTGGTAATATACCGCTCCTCTACCGCCCCTGCCATTGAAATGAATGGCAAGCGCTGCCGAAGCGGCTGCACACCTCCTCGGTAGCGCTGAGTGCCGGCACTTTTAACCCCATTTTAACCCCTTGTGGGGGGTTAAAAGTGCCGCACACCCGCCTGCATAGCGGCGCCGTAGCGCCGCTATAACAGCGCTAAATCCCCGCTGAGACTAGCGGGAATTTACCGCTACCGCCCGCCAGCCCCAGTGTGAAAGGGGCCTATTTGTCCTGTTTACCAATATCATTGAAAGTAAAATGGAAAATCCCAAATTTTGGGTTGTCTCCAGAAAAGTAATAGAAGGGAAATCTCTGCAATTGGACTCAGGTGGCAAAAAAAAAAACAACTGACTGGTTAGAACCCTTCACTGCTTTATCCAAAATGAAAAAACACAAAAACGCCACACATTTTGCCTATAGTTTTACTTTGACGTGCGGCAAAAGAATCATGGTATTAGGAATTGGTGTAGGCCAGGGGTCTCCAAACTATGGCCTTCCAGTTGTTCAGGAACTACAATTCCCATCATGCCTAGTCAGGTCTGTGAATGTCAGAGTTTTACAATGCTTCATGGGACGTGCAGTTCTGCAACAGCTGGAGGGCCGTAGTTTGGAGATCCCTGGTCTCTAGGCAATGGTTTTTCCATAAACTTCATTGTGCGACACTGGGATACGTAATTGCGGTCAGTAACATGGCTCGCTAAGTAAGGCTTAGAGCCCCAGAACATGCACCTTGAAAAACAAGTCAGCAAGTTCTCGACATTCATATTGGCCACATAGGTTACATCTGTCTCCTTGCCTTCTGCAAGCTCTACGTCAACCGCCTCCATGGAATCTATATCTGTATCATTCTCCTCCATCGCTATCACATCTTCTGCATTGTCTACTGTAATATCTTCTACGTTGGCATCATCCATGTCCACTATGTCTCTCCTCTGCATTCTCCTTTCTGCTGCTTTTTTTTTATGTCTCTGTGTTGATCTCCATTACGTTTGTGTCCTCTACGGCAGTGGTTCTCAACCTCAGTCCTCAAGTACCCCCAACAGGCCATGTTTGCAGGTTTCCTTTATCTTGCACAGGTGCTTTAAATCAGTCAATGGAGTTTATTTACTAAAGGCAAATCCACTTTGCACTACAAGTGCACTTGGAAGTGCAGTCGCTGTAGATCCAAGAGGGAAATGCAAAGAAAATAAAAATCATCATTTTTGCTTGTACTGATTGGATGATAAAATCAGCAAAGGTTCTCCTCATTTCAGATCTTCCCCTCAGATTTACTGCAGCTGCACTTCCAAGTGCACTTGTAGTGCAGAGTGGATTTGCCTTTAGTAAATAAACCCCAATGTTGTGGTATTTTGGACAGCCATTTTATCTAAGAGAAATTCCAAAAACCTGGCTTGTTGGGGGTACTTGAGGACCAAGGTTGAGAATCACTGCTCTATGGCAATAGCTTCCTTGCTCACATTCTCTACATCTATGCATTTCCCACCTCTCGTCATCTTTGTGGTCTTGGGTTCACACCTGATATTTATCATTCTTTTGTCTTTTTTTTTTTTTATCCAGGTTTGGATATTGATGGTTTGTACAGGGTTAGTGGAAACCTGGCCATTATACAGAAGTTACGTCACAAGGTGGATCAAGGTGAGGAAATTGCGCATCTCTTTTATCCTTCTAAAGCAGGCTACACAGATTACAGGCTGATTGTAAAACCTCCTAGAAGTGCGATATAAACTGAATGAAAGTTTTAGCTGGGCTATGCTGCTAAAGGAGATGTAAATAAAGTGTAAGACCTACTCAAAGTACATGGCCCAAAGATCATCGTCATTTTATTATATCTTCTAGATGAGAACTTCAACTTGGAAGATGGAAAGTGGGAAGACGTCCACGTCATCACTGGGGCCCTCAAGCTGTTTTTCAGGGAGTTGCCGGAACCTCTCTTCCCCTACAGTCACTTTACAGATTTTGTTGAAGCAATAAGTAAGAAAACTTTTCCTGTTCAGTCAGTGTTCACAGCCAAATTAAAATGTCCCCAAGTAGTATTGCTGGGAGAATCCTAGTATGAGGTCTGGGCCTGTAATGTGAGGGGAGTCACAGCAGGAGTAAAGCAAGCGAAGTGCATCGCGATTCAGGGTCTGGGCCTGTAGGGTGATGAAAGAGTCGTATGAGGTCCAGTTCTCTATGGCGAGTGTCTGAGTATGGTGCCCAGTTGGTAAGGGGAACCAGAATATGGGGTCCTGGAAGTGTACGGCGAGGGGAGTCTTGGTATGAGGACTGTATGGGAAGGGCAATCACAGTATAGGGTCTGGGCTCTATACAGTGAGTGCAGTAGTTGTATGGGATAAATACGGTGAGGGTGATTACAGTACTGGTTCCACGATTGTGTGAATGTACAGAAGAGTAGTAGTCTGGGATGTTTACAGTGAGGGGAGTTGAGGTACGGGATCCAGGACCTGTATCGCAAGGAAAATTGTAGTACAGGGTTTGTGGCATGTACTGAAGGGGAGTCATGGTCTGGAAGGTGTACAATAATGGAGAGCTGCAGTACTGGGTCTGGTGTCATGTATAGCAAATGGTATTGTGGTATGTATGGGAATTACAGTATGGGCTCTGGGACCTGAAATGGTAAGGGTAATTGTATATGATTTGAGGTGTGTATGGGAGTTACAGTACTGTGCCTACGACTTATGGGGAGGCAAGTTATAGTATGAATTTCAGGTCATGTATGGGAGGCACAGTACTGAGTCTGGTATGGCGAGACAATTGTAGTATGGGTTTTGGGGTATTGGGTCTAGCACCTATATATGGTGAGGGGGAATGCAGTAGGGGATTTAGTGTGTGTATGAGAGCTTCAATACTGGCTCTGGGACTTACATGGCAAGGGGAATTGCAGTATTCATTTTGAGGGATATATGGAAGGTGCAGTACTGGGGCTGGTATGCAAGGGGAATTGTACTTTAAGGTACTGGGTCTGTGTGGTAACTGGAATTGCAGTATATGGGGTTCAGGGTGTGCATTGGAATCACAGTTCTGAGTCTGGTACCTTTTTATAGTGAGGAAAATTGTAGTATGGGGTCCATGGTGTCTATGAGAGCAGTGCTGGGTCTGGGACCTCTAAGGTGATTGGAACTGTAGTATGAAGTTAGGAGTTGCAGTACAGGGCCTGGGGGTGTGTATGGCCATTACTGGGTCTGGGACCGGGACCTATATGGTGAGGAGAATTGAAAGAGGGGGTTCAGTGCGAATATGGGGAGTGCTGGGTCCGGGACCTGTACAGTGAGGGAAATTGTAGTTCGGGGCAAGTATTGGAGTGCCAGGTGTAGGACCTGTATAGTGTGGGGAATTGTGCCTCATACAATTATGTTGATCTATTGTACAGCTTATTACAGGAAAATATCATCAAATTAATTGTGGCTTTAATGGAGTCAACAAAGATAAGAAAGTTAAAAAAATGTTCTTGATAATTGCTTAAAATTGTACCACTAACATGGTCACATCACCAATACTTGACCCTTATTATGTACCATTTATTCACAGAGAAAATATCTGCTAACCAGATGCTAGTATTATATTCCACCATTAAACAACCTAAAAAATACTACTAGTGGATGAGGAGACAACTGTTGTCTCTGCATCCATTGGCAGCTACCCTGCGGCTTCAATCCTAAGGCCCCCCCCCCAGCTGATATGGTTCAGTGACGTCCATCTCACCATCCATGCTGGTGTTCCATAAATGTACAGAGGCTGTAACCCAAGTCTTTTAACCTCTTTGCATCTCAGGGTAAAACAAATCGTAATGCCCAATTTTGCAACTTTGACATGTTAATAAAACTATACATATTACTATTTTGTGCATTCAGAAGGAGTAAACCATGTCTTTTTTCAGGACAAATTGGGCTTTCATTTGGTAGTAAATGGTAATGGAGATCTGATTTTTTTTTTTTTTTTTATTATTATCTAAAGAAAATTGGCCCAAAATAGTAGTAGTAAAAAAAAATAATATATATATATATATATATTTTTTTTTTTATTATTATTTATTTATTTTTTATTTAACTGCATATCTCTTGCTACTACCATAACCTACCACCAAAGAACAACCTAAAATAAAATTCTCCTGCAATACCACAAATGTGTATGTTAGTTGTAGTTTGCACCCTAGTACAGCCCAGATACAATAGTGCGCATTTTGCATTTTTTGGGGTTTTTTTTACCCCTGCCTAAAACACACCTACAATATTACTGATACGAATTTAAAAGAAAAATCCTGTCCAAAAAAATACGGACCCTGACCTTGACCCAAACACTACCCCTGGGGCTGACCTGGATCAAACCTTGATCTAGGTATTTTTTTATTTTATTTAATTTTTTTAATTTTTTTTCTACACACACTTTTTCCTGATCTCTGCAAGGGCAGACAAAGATGCACAGGGGCTGGAAGGGGGTAGGCCGCTCATAAATAGGCATAAGTCATGTCTTTCACAGAGACCGAAAACACTGATTGGCTATCACAGTGATCAGTCACTGTGAAGCCCGCCCTCTGAGGCTATCACAGTGATCAGGTAACGTGGAATTGGACGTTCCAGGTCCCGATCGGCCGGTCTCTGTGCTGGGAGTGCGCTGTATATCATGTATACATGATATGATCGTATCAGGATTTGTACATTTGACTTACATCTGTGCAATGAGGTTAGTCCAACCAACAGTTAAAACCCAAATCAAGTCTTTCGGTGTCCCAACACACCACCATCTGGAATACTGGTACCAGTAAACGTCTATATACAATTCCTAGACCTTTGGTATAACTTTACATTTCATAATAGATTGGGGAAGATTTTAATACAGGTTTGCTGTGATTACATAAAACATCACAGTTCGTTGTCTGGCTTCTGTAGTTTTCCTAAAAAGACCTTATAAGTTTGTTTGGGATATTTTGATAGACACTTGAAAAGTAAAAAAGGGATGAAATGTGGCGTCCCAACTTGATTTGTGTTCATAAGGTTAATCTTGAAAAAACACAAATATTCTCTTGTTCATGTTTATAACAGAACTGAATGACCAGAGCCAGAAGCTGCGTCGTATGAAGGAACTCGTCCTGTCGCTTCCTCCACCCAACCTGGAGACCATGAGGCTGCTCTTCCGACACCTGTGCAGGTGAGCCACCGAGGGGCCCACAGGAGAATTTTAGGGAGGGGTCCAGAGGTGAAGTCCAGCTTAAGCCACTTTAGAAAATGGCTAAGAGGACAGAAAAACTCCACATAAAACCAGACCTGTATTTATCTTTGATATGAGCATTTACTGCATAATGTCTGGGCTGCGGGTATGTGGAATCCCGGGTGTGGGTTGCAGTTCTCAGATGGTACAATTATCATATCCTGAACATTGTCACTGAGATAAAGTGGAGCTTTCACTTTAAGGTCTCCTCGCCCCCCTTCTAGGCTACATTTGGCACGTCATTTTTTTTTTGGGGGGGGGGGGCGCGTGGGGGTTACCTAGTTTTGACAGGTACCTGGCTCCTACTTCCACTTGAGTCACCTAGGCAGCTGAGTGGAAGTTCTCCTCTCCCCCTCCCTACCTGCAATCTTCTGGGACACATCACAGATCCATGAAGATTGCCATGCCATTGAGGAGGTGCAGCGCGACTCGCATCCGGCTGTGAAGCCGCAAGCTGCCACAGCCGGGTGCCCACACTTGTGATGCCAGCGCCGGAAAGAACCGAGGGTTCCGGTGGCCGCATCGCTGGATCGTGGGACAGGCGAGTGCGTGTTTATTAAAAGTCAGCAGCTACACTTTTTGTAGCTGCTGACTTTTGATAAATAAAAAAAGTGGAACTCCGATTTAAAGGCCGGTGCGCACAGGGCAAATATCGGCTGAGTCAACAGAAAACTGTCCAACATTTGGCCAGTCTAATGACCAGCTTCTGCCGAATGGGCATGCTGAAAAACCAGCATCAGAGGAGCGTTGGCAGCCAATGGCTGTGATCGCTAGTCAGTGTGTTCTGGCAGGGAGTCCACACAATAGTGCAGCGATCTCACCTGCTGTGCCAACATCACTTAGTTGGTACGGCGACCTTGAATGAGGGGAAAAAAAAAAAAAAAACCTAGTGTGTACTAGGAGCTGCAAGATTCTTTATAAAATGAGAATCACAACTTTTTTGCTTAGAATAAAGATGACTATTCTCAATTGTACTAACTTTACTATTTAATGAATTAAAAAAAAAAACTGTGTATTTTTCTCCAAAAAAATTGCGTTTGAAAGACCGCTGCACAGTCCCATTCACATCAATTGGAATGCAGCAGCTGCACAGATACATGCGCTACTCCCATTTTGTGTGTCCTCTGAATGTAGGCTGTTTGCATTTAGGGACTCCCACCAACATGGATGTCAAATTAGGAGGAGCTGCTGCGACATGAATAGGACTGCCTGCACAGAACACGGCGTTTGCTTCAGCACGCCTGTGTGAATGAAGTTTTATTCTTAAAGTGTACCGCCTAGCTTTTTTAATTTTTGATTGAACATAGGGAGAGTTGGAGCCTTTGTCAGCTTTTGCCACTAAGTTCAATTGTAAAATGTTGTATTTTCCCATCACTTTCTGTCCAGATGTGACCAGGACAAATACAGATGGTAAATCTCCCCAGGGGGAACATGGGTACACAGCTATAAATACTTGTCAGGTTCTAAGCCTTTCATAACCCCCCCCCCCATCACTTGCCTGCTTGTGCACCCTCGCTGTTTCATCATCTGTTAGCCAACACTGATTCTAGTGGTGTCGGTGACTAGAGGGAGCAGTGATATCACTGCCCTGAGAATGTCAGTGTTCAGGCTTAAGCCGGCCATAGACAGTTCAAATCTAGGCTGGTTCACCAGGGGCCGACCAAGATTTGAACTATGTATGGGCAGGCTGATTGTATCCAAGTTGATTGGGCGATCAACTTGGGTACAACTAGCCTGTCGGATTTTACATGCAATTATTGCTAGCTGCTATTATAGTCGCTAGCAGCAATAGCTGTGTTCTCCTGGAGGGGGCAGCTTCTCTTACCTACCGCCAGGAAAACACAATGGCTCCGTGGGAGGAAATCCCCCATCAACACTGACTGTGTTAATGGGGCAATCAAGTGATTTTCTACGGGTTGCAGGAAATCGTGCTCTTTGGCTAGCTTTAGTAGCAGGCGCATTGGCTCAGGTATGGTCATTGAGGGGGGTGTGTTACGTACTCTCTAGCAGGTAGCAATGGGGGGGGGGGTACAGACAAGAAAATAAGGGGGTCTGTGGCCCTTTACAGAGGCACTGTCGCTTCACTCTGCATTGACAAGGTCTCATTGTCCCTTTAAAGCTTAACTCCAGGTTTGAGTGAAACTTAAATAGTTTGGACCAAGCTGGTCCAAACAAACCATTTACATCACTAACAGATTCAGTGGCTAAGCGCATTGTATAGACTGTAGCCTCAGCTATATACAGTATAAAACGCTGTGTTATGGCAGCAGGTTGTGACCTTTCCATCCTGCTTCCTGAACAAAATAGAGTTGGGGTCCAGAGAGGTAACTAGAACCTTCAGGGCCCCGGTGCAAG
This sequence comes from Glandirana rugosa, assembly GCA_018402905.1. Classification (NCBI taxonomy): domain Eukaryota; kingdom Metazoa; phylum Chordata; class Amphibia; order Anura; family Ranidae; genus Glandirana; species Glandirana rugosa. Next base: position 263,030 of record BLSH010069051.1, on the reverse strand, counting down.
AAATTATGAAGGGCCCACTGATCCTGGAGCCCCTTTGCTCCTATCGCAGGTCCCTTTATTATGGAACGGCAGCAGGGTCCTTTCACAATTCTGCAGCGGGCCCCCTTTCTGCCATCTTCGGCCTCCCCATGGTGGTGAAATGCCAGGGCCCGGCGGTCCCAATTGCAACCCTGATAGTTCCCTCACTGGTGTCAGGAGTTTTTAATGTTATTATTTTTTTTACAATTTTATTTTTCCATTTTTTTTTTTCCATTTTTTGGAGCTTTGTTGGGGGACTTTGATGAGATATCAAGGGATCTAAACAAACCTCAGCCCTCAATCTTCATCTGTGTAACCTCAGCTGCATAGAATGAATGGACAGGAATAGCTGTACACCGAGCCTCCTATTCATTCAGAAACGGAAGTATAGTAAAAAACAGTTTGCTACCAATTGGTTCATTCATAACTGAAGCATAGTAATCACTGACTGTCCATTCAGAAAAAGAAGGAGCCGGTAAATGACAAAATTTAACGACCCGTTCCCCCATCTCTCTATCATGACTCATCTTCTACAGCAGCTGGCAGGAGAGAGGAGGGGGGTGAAGACAGCAGCTCTGTGGGGTGGGGTGGGGGGGGGGGGGGTGGAACCATGGAAGCACACAGGGACCCTGGAAACAGCAGGAGACAAGTAAACTGGATAGAGGAAAATGGAGATTGGTTCCTCTAAATGCCATCCCTAATATCCAGGTGTACAAGGGAGGCACATGGGCCCTCTGGACCATAGAGCCCGGTTGCAATTGCAACCCCTATCGTTACGCCCCTGGGGCGAGCAGTGCTCAGCCATTCACAGAGCTGTGTATTCTATGAATGAATACAAAGCTGTCTCTGATTCGTTGAGGCAGACAGATAATGTCACGATCTCTGCCTCAGCCAGAGGAAGCTTTATTATCATTCCTAGAATACAAAGCTCCCTGTGAATGGCTCAGCATCTCTCACCCTAACTCTGTTTTGTTCAGGAAGCAGGATGGGAAGTTCACAACCTGCTGCCATAGCACAGCGTTGCATTACTGTATATAGCGGAGGTTACAAACCGTGCCCATGGCTGCTGCATCTGTTACTGCAGTAAATAGTTTGTTTTGACCAGCTTGGTCCAAACTAACCATTTCAACTTCACTAAAAGCTGGGGTTAGGCTTTAAGCCCTGGTTCACACCAGTGCAATTTGACAGTTCAAAATCGCATTGCAAGTTGCACCCCATTGTCAGCAATGGAACCATTCAAATCATCGTGACTCAGAAAAAGGTTCCTGCACTAAATTTTTGCGATTTCATTGCAACTTGCATTGACTTCTGTTAAAAGAAAAGAAGTCACAAGCTGCTATGAAATCGAAGGTCCAAATCACACTGATCTGCGGTTTTGAAATCACGCTGAAGTAGCACGATTTCAAAGCAGCACTGGTGTGAACCAGGGCTAAATGGAATAAGTTATGCTAAATGTCCTGTAGTTTTGATGCGCTGAAAGCGCACCAAAGATGCGGTATGCAGGAGTTCTGGTGCAGGGAAAGCGCAGCTAATCCGCAGGTATGCTGTGCTGCTGTCAAACTGCGCCGCATCAGACTGAAAGTAGTGGATTTCGACTGGTAGCTAGAAGAGATGACAATCTGGGACGGGTACAGAGATAAAATACAAACGTCTTCCTCATAAGAATTGGAAAAATGTGCCAAATGCTGCAGACAGGAGAAACATTGTCATTAGAGGTCTCATAGTGACCAATCACAAGCTAGTGTTCAGCTTCTCGCTGTAATTGGAGGCCGATATGGGATTGGAGCATGCATTAAAAATGGCATCTATTTAATTTTCACTTTTTTTTTTTTTTAGTGTTATTGAACACAGAGAGTCGAACCGGATGTCTGTACAGAGTGTCGCCATTGTGTTTGGGCCAACGCTGCTGAAACCAGAGGAGGAGGGTGGCAATATCGCCATGTACATGGTCTTCCAGAACCAGATTGTGGAGCACGTCCTCAACCAGTACAAAAATATCTTCAGCTGATGGTGCGACGAGGACGCTCAGAGACCGCGATATGAAGGCGCAGGACCGCCGGAGGATGTCTTATTTAATATGTATATATGTACAGACTCTATAAAAAGGAATGAGGTGTGGCATTCCACATCACAAGAACTGATTACAGACTCCACATGTAATATTGTCCTCTCTGTTGGAGGCGCTTTGTGCCATATAAAACAGGTCTACAACACATCTCCGGGAAAGCTGAAGTCTGATTTCTGGGTACATTTTAGCTGGGCTTTACCAAAATTGTACAAACTGGCGCAGTGCGCCCTACACTGTACACTCACTGCTTTCGGGCGAGATATCAATTGGTACAAATAGATCTGCCGAGTTCACTGCAAACACGGAAATCAAGTCTACAAAATAAGAGGAGATACGGTCTTCACTCCTATAGGAAATCATGAAAGTTGCCACCGGCCGCTAGCTTGCCTGTCCATCCCCAGCATTGGTACTTTGTCGCTGACCTAGAACATGGAGGCAGCTTTTGGAAGGAAAACTCCGGATCTGTGAACTTGGTCTGGGTCAGTATCTCAATATACTACGGCTGGTGGCTGAACATGACAATAAGCATTTTCAGAAGGAAAAGGTCAACAATAGCAACCTGCAAATTTTAAAGTACGGGTTTCCTTTTCTATATCTGGGATTGCTGCTTTTTCTAGTATTCTCTCCCTGTCAGTGCAGATCTATTATCAGGGATATGCAATTAGTGGGCCTCCAGATGTTGCAGAACTACAAATCCCAGGCATAGCAAGACTGACAGCCACAAGCATGACACCCCGAAGCATAATGGGACTTGTAGTTTTGCAACAGCTGGAGGTCCGCTAATTGCATATCCCTGTGTTCGATCAATGTCAGGCACTAAGGCCGGGTTCACATATGTGCGAATTGGATGCGGTTTTCACCGCATCCAATTAGCATGACATGCGAGTGTGACCGGCTCTCAATGGAGCCGGTTCACACATAGCCAGGGGGGCCATGGTGCGGATTCCCAAAGGGTCCTGTGCTTTTTTGGGTCCGGATCAGGTGCCAATTCAGGCAAAAATTAGGACCTGAATCGCCACTAAACCAGTGGATGAAAATGCACCGGCCCCAGGCTGGAAACCACGGCCACACATATGTGAACCCGGCCTAATGGAGGTTGTCCTGTCCCCGGCCTGAGCTCCGCCTGGGTAACCAACACACCCTTAAAAGGCAACTCCTCTTTCGTGGGAAAAAATAATATAGCATATTGTAAATGAATGTTATTAAACATTACCTTTTATTTTCAATCTGCAGCTCTAGTTTTCTGTAAAATGCAATCTGGCTACCTGGAGGCATTCTGTACATCAGCGCATCTCAACCCTGTCCTCAAGTACTCCCAACAGGCCATGTTTTTGGATTTTCTCTTAGATAAAATAGCTGTCCAAAATGCCAAGCCATTGACTCCGATTTAAAGCACCTGTGCAAGATAAAGGAAAACCTGCAAACATGGCCTGTTAGGGGTACTTGAGGACAGGGTTGAGAACCACTGGTGTACAGAACGCCCCCTGAAATGTAATTTCCTGCTTGTGTGATTGGCTGATTTTCCCAGAAGTCTGCACTAAGAAGCAAAATCAGATTTTTTTTTTTTTTTTTTGAGATGCTGCTAAAGGGAAATCACCTCTAAAAAAGGATGCCACTGCCACTTTCCTCATTAAAGCCCTGCAAGTGCAGCAGCGGATTGAGAATTGTGAAACCACTCCCATACAGATTCACGCCGCACATGGACACAGGCAAACAAACAGCTCTTTCTTCAGAATAACAAAAGGAAGGAATCTGCAACAAAGTTTGTGAATATCCTTGCGATGCACATAGATTACCCAGGAGGGAGTGTTTTATTTTTTTCTTCAAGTTTGCTGGAGTGAAGTAAACAGTCCTTTAATCCTAAATAAAGCTTCTCAAAAATAAAGCAGAGACTTGTATTATCCTATTACTGAGTAAACTACTCCCAAATAGCATGAATAATCCAGCATAACAGAAACTTGTAGATGTCAACACCCCACCGGTATAGACATGGCAAATTCAAAAGACACAGTAGATCTGAGACGACTACAGGCTTCTAATATGCAGATTAATCATGAGGTTTGTGAGTGTACACATATTAAATCAAAAGTATTGGGACACCTGCCCCCAGCCCTTTGCAGCTATAACAGCTTCAACTCTTCTGGAAAGGCTGTCCACAAGGTTTAGGGGTGTCTATGGGAATGTACTGAAGCATAGGAAACAGTTTACTATGCTTTAGTGATGAATGAACACAGGAGTGATTGGTACTGATCGCTCCCTGTGTTCATACAGGAAAGTAAGGGGCCAGTAAATTACATATTTACCAGTCCCTTCCCCTGCTCTCCATCCTGAAACTTCCCACTGTGTGCCCGCAGCAGCTGCCAGCGGGAGGGAAGCTGGCAGCCCTGCGAGGGAAAGGGGGACCCGGACAGCAGATGGTGGGGCAAATGTGCTAGAACCAATAACTCTGCAGTGCATCCAGAGGGAGAAAGCGGAGGAGAAGCTAGCAGGGAGGCAGAAGAGGATCAGTGTCTGCAATAATACAGTACAGCCGGACCTACTGCTCAGTAGGTGCCTGCGCCTCCTCCCCCTCCCCCTTTGAACTGATGGTGACCGGCCCAGTACAGTAGGGCTGGCTGTACTGCCTTATCAGCAGCCCTGATCATGGCAGTTACAGATCAAATAGAGGCCAAGATGGCACCTTCCTTGGCTGAAAAGGATAAGAGGGTTTAGTTCCCCTTTAAGCTGACTGGATCTACACCAAGCAGAAAATTTAATAACTATAGAGAAGTGCCTTGTCCCTCACACAGCTTTTCTACTATGTTCAAACAGTGGATACAAATATTAAAGATTCTTGTTACACTTCTAATAGCATCAGTTACTATTTTTCATCATATATGTTGCCATCATATTCTGCAGTGCTGCAGGGGTACATAATGCATCAAGCCTTACACATCAGTATCTGTACGAAAGGAGCTTACACTCTAATGTCCTCACTACTGCCACGCACTATAATTATACATTTATAATCCGATGTGCTGTACAGAGAATACACTAAGTCAGTGACATTAGACTCTGCACCAGAGGAGCTTACAGTCTAATGCTCCTACACAGTCGCACACTACTAGGTGCCCATGATTGGAACCTCCTTAGGGAGTAGTATGCAGATGGAACCGGTCTTGTTTAAGCCTCTGATATCAGACGTCTGGTGTTCTCTTCGCTACACCAATTGCAACCCATTCAAGTGAATGGGGCTGTGCTACAATAGGCCTGCAACTTTGTGCAATGCTCATGGTGATGCAGTCTTTGGGCAAGATACACTATATTTTCAAAAGTATTGGGACACCTGCCTTTACACGCACATGAACTTTAAAAGCATCCCAGTCTTAGTCTGTAGAGTTCAATATTGCGTTGGCCCACCCTTTGCAGCTATAACAGCTTCAACTCTTCTGGGAAGGCTGTCCACAAGGTTTAGGTGTGTCTATGGGCATGTTTTACCATTCTTCCAGAAGCACATTTGTGAGGTCAGGCACTGATGTTGGACGAGAAGACCTGGCTCACAGTCTCTGCTCTAATTCACCCCAAAGGTGTTCTATTGGGTTGAGGTCAGGACTCTGCAGACCAATCAAGATCCTTCGCCCAAAAAACAGTGAGGAGGAAATGCACTATATTTGCAAAAGTATTGGGACTCTGCCTTTACACGCACAAGAACTTTAATGGCATTCCAGTCTTAGTTTGTAGGGTTCAATATTGCGTTGGCCCACCCTTTGCAGCTATAACAGCTTCAACTCTTCTGGGAAGGCTGTCCACAAGGTTTTGGAGTGTCTATGGGAATGTTTGACCATTCTTCCAGAAGAGCATTTGTGAGGTCAGGCACTGATGTAGACTAGAATGCCTGGTTCATTGTCTCCACTCTAACTCATCCCAAAGATGGTCTATCAGGGTGAGGTCAGGACTCTGTGCAAGGCCAGTCAAGTTCCTCCACCCCAAACTCACTCATCCATGTCTTTATGGACCTTGCTTTGTGCACTGGTGGGCAGTCATGTTGGAACAGGAAGGGGCCATCCCCAAACTGTTCCCACAAAGTTGGGAGCATGAAAATGTCTTGGTATGCTGACGCCTTAAGAGTTCCCTTCACTGGAACTAAGGGGCCAAGCCCAACCCCTGAAAAACAAACCCACACCATAATCCCCCCCTCTTCCAAATGATTTGGACCATTGCACAAAGCAAGGCCCATAAAGACATGGATGAGTGAGTTTGGGGTGGAGGAACTTGACTGGCCTTGCACAGAGTCCTGACCTCACCCTGATAGACCATCTTTGGGATGAGTTAGAGTGGAGACAATGAACCAGGCATTCTAGTCTACATCAGTGCCTGACCTCACAAATGCTCTTCTGGAAGAATGGTCAAACATTCCCATAGACACTCAAACCTTGTGGACAGCCTTCCCAGAAGAGTTGAAGCTGTTATAGCTGCAAAGGGTGGGCCAACGCAATATTGAACCCTACAAACTAAGACTGGAATGCCATTAAAGTTCTTGTGCGTGTAAAGGCAGAGTCCCAATACTTTTGCAAATATAGTGCATTTCCTCCTCACTGCTTGTCAAACACCCTCTGAAAAAATGAACTACCATGGATCAACCTTCAGAGGGCAAAACATATGTAAATAAGCCCTAAGGCCCTCAGAAAAAAGGTTGCAGCTGTCTAGATGCCCAACAAAGATTTAAAAAATATATATTTTAGTAATATATTATTTAATATTGATCATTCCGCCGTAAGGAAAACCATCTACAAAGCGGCGGAGTGTTAAAGCAACTTTGCCCAGGACTGGCCGGGCAAGCAAATTCAACCCAAGAACTGACTGTTCGATTCCAAAAGAAGTGTCCAAGAATCCCAAATGTTATTTGTGGGATCTGCAGGCAACTCTTACAACAGCCCAGATTTGATTACCAGTGGGGGAAAAGGTCTGTTCATGCAATAAAACCCAGAAACATTGGGCAATTGAAGAAATTTTGCATGGGAGGAGTGGTCACACAAAATTCACAATGACAAAAACTGGTGGGCAGTTGTGGATAATGCTTAAAAGAAAAATAGATAGAAGAACCACTGCAAAACACTATAATTCGTTACCAGAACCAACCAATGATTGTTCATAAACGGTACACAGTCCATCCAGCAATGGCTGCCAGCACTTCATTAATCATCGGATGCATTGTTGCTAAGTTTATCAAAGTAGTAACTAATTCCAAAGAAAAATATCCCATATAGCAGACACTTCCAACTGTCCATAGAAGGCAGTCCACTGATAGTCTGATATGGACCCAGCATGTCAGATATTGAATTTTTTATAGTGGACATCCTCCGTGTAACAACTGATTTCAAATGCATGTTGCACAGTATATCAAATTAAGACTGTTACCGAACACAGAAAATCCTATAGGCCCTTGTTCCAAAAAGTATGGTATGAAAGAAGATCAAGTCAACATCCACAATTCAATGGTGACCAAACCAAAAACAAGTGAAAAAAAATAGGGGCAAGTCCCAATACAATTCAACTGGTTTCACTGTACAAAATGGCTACATCAGGGAGTGCACTGCTATTATTCATATACAGAATTTTGATAATTCCACAGTGCTGTACAGAGAAAACCAAGCTTTCTCATCAGGCTCTAAACCAGAGGAGCTGAGGGCCGTACACATGAGCTGAATATCGTCCAACATTTGACCCGTGTATGTAGCCAGCCTATGCCTCCACAGAGGTAGCCCCATGCAATGTGGACAGTTTCACTGACCCATGTGGAGGACCAAAAAGATATTTTATCAAGTCTTTGTTTCTGAGTATGATACCTACCTTCATATTCACATAAATATCTTTGTTTGAGGATAATGCGCTAGGTCCACCCACCTTCTGTTTCTTTTCATCAACCAGTGTATACAGCAGCCGGTCTTCACCGAAAAAGATCTGCTGGTCAGCACCCGATCAGCACTCTCAGCCAATGCCATCATTGGTGTCCGTGGGAGGAACAGTGCCCCATCACTGGTGTCTGTGGGAGGAACAGTGCCCCATCACTGGTGTCGGCGGGAGGAACAGTGCCCCATCACTGGTGTCGGCGGGAGGAACAGTGCCCCATCACTGGTGTCGGCGGGAGGAACAGTGCCCCATCATTGGTATAGGCGGGAGGAACAGTGCCCCATCATTGGTATAAATAGGAGGAACATGGTCCCATCATTGGTATTGGCGGGAGGAATAGTGCCCCATAATTGATAGACAACATGCAAAATAAAAAAAAGTAAAAAAGTAGTCCACCACCATTTTATTCTCCATGGTCTTTGCTTTCAGAAAATACATATTGTTTGAGGATCTTGACTAATCTTTAGGCCTACAATTATTTTTTTTAATTAAGATCACCCGGTGCAATGAGACTGGTACTGCGGCCCCCCAGGAGCCTGTGGTCTGGGATGGGAGCAGAATGAGCAACATCATTCTCCCCTAGATGAAAACTGAGTAAGTAGAAGCAGGTGCCTGGCAAAAAAGGTTCCCACTCCCCCCTACAAAAAACAACTATAATGTGTTTGGGGTGGGGAGGAGGAGCGGTACTCTCACTTGTAAGTGAAGGTCGGTTTTAACTACACCAACACTGCTTCATTGCATTTATTAATAAGGGAATGTTAGCAGGTCAGTTTAAATCTCATCTAGCAGCTTGAAATGGGCATCTACTCTGCACAGAGAATGGGATTGGATGACTCAATTTTTCGTTATCCAACCAGACGTGGCATCCAATGCACAGAATTGGCAGTGGTTATGACTTTTTCGCGCTGCCTCTGTGACCGCAGTTCCTCTGTTAGGACGAGGCTGCAGATCTCTTTACAGATCTGTAAAAATATTTTAAACCCTGCAATACAGAGAGCCACTCCGTGGGGATCTGAACCGGTGAGCGTTTCATTTATTAGGCCTCTTGCACAATGCAGATTGAGAAAGCTCAGTACAGCAATTTTTTTTTACTGATCTAAAATGCAGCATATTGTTTACAAGATAGTGACCATAAAGTGCAGCGCTATAAGTGAGATGACTGATAGTTATGATCAATCAGGTAATGCCCTTCTAGGGCTGGGAATTGTGACAAAAAATAAATATGTATAATAAACTCAATAATGCATTAATTATAATAAAGTGTCCAGGTATTTAAGTGCTGTGTGCAATATTCATTCTTCTTCACATGAATAAAGTGCATAACAGTGCTCATAAAGTGCATGAAAAGCGTCCACAGTCAATAACTGCCCATGTTTTCGCACTTCTTCTTTGGAGTTACATAACGCAGTTTCTGGTGGGACCAAATACAAGTGACTTCCACCCGCATGCAGTGCCATCCACCACCAGAACGAAATGCATACCCTTACCAGACACAAGTGTAGAAAACGATGGCCGCTATAGGACCTTGTAGGCATCAAATTGGTATTTAGAGGATATGGCTCCCAGATTTGTATGTAGACACCCTTCAGGGGTGGGCTCCAGCTTTTGCCCGACAATGTGATACCGTCACTCAGAGAGGAACCTCCTCAACATAAATTTCACAGAGGGGATCCACAGTAACTATGTGCATAGACCCTCATAGAAACCAAAGCACTACATAGCATGATACCGTCTGACCAGTTACATTTATTAAAAACAATTGCACTTACATAAATCAGGAATAAAACGGCATGGAATTCCAACCGAGACCCTGTGGGGGCGCAATGGACTGGAGCGGCCTCTCCTGACCCACTCCTCTCATAGGGCATTCTCTTTAGGCCGGGTTCAGAGGTACAGGTGCGGGCCTGTAGACCACGGCTAAAGAAATAGGTAGAGAGGCGCTGCAAAAATCTCCACCTCCATCGTATACATGGGCAGGACAAAGGGGGTGGAGTCAGGGGCGGAGCCAAAACGGGGGGGGGGGGCAAAATGAGGTTTCACCTAGGTCCTAGGGTGTCAAAAATCCTTACACCAGCCCTGAATTCAGCACTAAAATCAAAAATACTAGTAATATTGATACGGCTATTAACAGGTTCCCCACCGCGCGCCGTGTTTTCACGGCGGCAGTGGGGGAGCCCTGCGCGAATCGCCGTAAATAAACGGCGATTCGCATTTTGGCCACCAGGGGGCGCGCGTGCACAGACGGGCTCGGCGCCCGTGTGAGGAGTCCTCACGCCGCCCACGTGCGCGCGGGGGACCACCGGTTTTACGCTTAGCGGCAAATAAATGCCGCTAAGCGCGTCCCGAGGGGGTGACGGCGGCACTTTTGTGCCGCGCGCCACCCCTTGGACAATTATCGGCATAGTTATAATGATCATAAAAACTAAAATCACGACTTAAGTCCCGACCACATTCCTAAAAACTGTGGGATCCTGGATCCACTTT
>BLSH010069051.1:238204-252561 GCA_018402905.1 Glandirana rugosa | reverse complement strand
AAAAATGTCCGACATGTCCGCTGAAATATCTCAGTACCGCTAAAAATCGCAGATCGCCGCCATTACTAGTAAAAAATAAAAAAAAAAATAAAAACCCCAGAAATGAATTCTCATCATCCGTAAACGCGGCCACTTTTGCGCAAACCAATCAATAAACGCAGATTGCGATTTTTTTTATCGCAAATATGAGGAAGAATATAAATCGGCCAAAAACGGTGAAAAAAAATGTTTTTTTATATATTTTTTTTGGATTTGAATTTTAGCAAAAAGTAAGAAATTTGGTTTTTTTTTGCAAAATGGTCGCTCTTCTTTTGTTTATAGCGGCGATAAGAAATGACGCAGAGGCGATCAAATACCACCAAAAGAAAGCTCTATTTGTGGGAAAAAAAGGACGCAAATTTCGTTTCGGTACAACGTCGCACGACCGCGCAATTGTCCGTTAAAGCGACGCAGCGCCGAATCGCAAAAAGTGCTCTGGTCCTAAAGCTGCAAAACCTTCCGGGGCTGAAGTGGTTAAAGCGGAGTTCCACCCTTTCCCAATGTTTATTAAAAGTCAGCAGCTACAAAAAGTGTAGCTGCTGACTTTTAATAAACAGACACTTACCTGTCTCCTGGTCCAGTGATGGAGCCGCACGGAGCTTCGCTCCTCTCCGCCTCCCCTCCGCGGCGCTGGCATTGCTACTGTGGGCACCTGGCCACGGCTTCACGGCCCGGCGCACACTGCGCATGCGCGAGCGGCGCTGCACTTTGCGATTGGCCCTGAAGTCTTCTAGGATCTGTCCTGTGTCCCAGAAGACTTCCGGAAGGAGGGGGAAGGAGACCTTCCACTTCCGATCGCCAAAGGCGACCAAAGCGGAAGTACCCGAAAATAAAAATTGGGTATCCCCACCCCCCCCCTCCTCCCCAAAAGCTCCCTTTCAGCATCCGGAGCTGGGGAGGAGGACTTAAAGCAGAAGTTCCACTTTTAGGTGGGACTCCACTTTAAAAATCCATAGGTAAAGTGCATAACAGAATGACTCCTATAAAGTGCAAGGTGTAGACTCAGAAATAAAGTTCATGACAGAAGTCCATAAGTATTCCTGTAGTGACACCAGGTGCATGTAGAGAAGCCTCCACAGATAAGCATAAAGGCTTACCAAGTAATATGGACACAGGCGGTGTCCATCTGTGTCCATATTATTTGGAAAGCCTTTTTGTGGAGGCTTCTCTACATGCACCTGGTGTCACTACAGGAATACTTATGGACTTCTGTCATGAACTTTATTTCTGAGTCTACACCTTGCACTTTATAGGAGTCATTCTGTTATGCACTTTACCTATGGATTCTTAAAAGATTTGCACCTTTGAAATTTGCACTAGCTGTATCAATAAGTCACACTTGTCTGAATACAATGGCATCAGTTGCAGAAGATGCACCAACACTAGTCCAGACATGCACTACAATCGCTCACGTGCTGCATGGACACAGTTCTCCCTATCAACTCCAGATGGCGCTCCAGCATAAAGATCGGCATGCAATACGGTCACCAATGTCGTGCCCCAATACAGTAATGCCAATTACCTACAGAGGGCACTCCAGCACAAACAAAGGTCCACAAATGAGGACTCTGAACAAAAATGAACAGTTCATAGAATTCCCAACGCACACGTTCCTGCTTTTTTACAAATGGCTTACTTGTAATGCGGGTTCTGAAGTAACCAACGGCTGGAACCGCATGTCATCAGAGAAAATAGTGTCATCAGCACACCAGGATCTCCAAATGAGTCCAACCTTTATTAAGATGATCACATCGTTACAGCAAAGAGCGACGTTTCGGAGCCACACAGGATCCCTTCATCATGTGGTCACATGCCTGATGAAGGGGTCCTGTGGGGCTCCGAAACGTCGCTCTTTGCTGTAACGATGTGATCATCTTAATAAAGATTGGACTCATTTGGAGATCCTGGCGTGCTGGTGACACCATTTGCTCTGAACAAAAATGAGGCACCATTTCTTCCTCTGACACCAAAGCTGAGAAATTCCTCCCACTGACCACCATGCCCAAGTAATTGTTTACTTGCCGTTAGGGCACATGCTAGCAGTTAGGGCATATGCTACTCCCACTAGCCAAATTCCAGCCGCAAAAAAGTCTAAAAGACCATAAACTGCTGCTTTGTTTCAAAAGTTTGGAGGCCCCTGACTTATGTAATGTCTGACAACAGTTCTCTCCCTCTCCTGCAGAGGGTGCTCCAGCATAAGGCTTGGCATGCTACACATTTACACAAGTTATCTGGAGAGGGTGCTCCAACACAAGCAGATTGCTGGAGATTAACTGGTAAAGCCCCCTGCATCTCATTTATTGAAAAATCTTTCAAAAGGATGCACCAGTCCTGGCAATACTGGATAAATAACTATGACAGTTGTAAAAACCTATGTGTTACAGTTATTATACCCCCCCCCCCCCCAGCAAATAAAATGTCTGTGTAGCTGACACACACAAGTCCGGCTCCATTAAGCAAATGGATTTGTTTGCTGGATCTTACATGATGCCTCAGCATCAATGGTGGAATTGGGCTGTATGTGGACTCCATATACATGCCACCTCCCGTACAGTGGGGAAAATAATTATTTGATCCCCAAGCAAAACATGACTTAGTACTTGGTGGAGAAACCCTTGTTGGCAAGCACACAGGCAAGAAGTTTCTTGTAGTTGGTGACCAGGTTTGCACATCTCAGGAGGGAATTTGGTCCTCTCTTTACAGAGCTTCTCTAAATACTTAAGGTTTCTTGGTTGTGACTTGGCAACTCAATCCAGCTCCCTCCATAGATTTTCTATTGGATTAAGGTCTGGAGACTGGCTAGGCCACTCTATGACCTTAATGTGCTTCTTTTTCTTCCTCCAAACATGGCGAGTCCCCCTCCTCAAGAAGCCATGTGTACAGTCATATTAACCACTTGCCGCCCACCGACCGTCAAATGGACGGAAGAGCTGTGCGGTTCTGGTTCTGGGGTGATGTCCTATAACGTCGCCCCAGAATGGCCACACCGTTTTGCTAGGACATGGCTTGACCCCGATCTCTGTAAAGATCAGATGACACGGCTCTTTAACCATGTGATTGGCTGTGTTTATGTGATCAGCTCAGGGCTGTCTTAATAGCATCATGGGCCCCTGGGCAAAGTAATACTCTGGGACCCTTACCAGCCTGGCCCAATTTACGCACCTACTTTCAAGAATTAAAGTATGAATCGATGATAGAAATAAACATATATTTATTAGTACTTTTAATAAAATGGATTTTAAACAATAATAACACATGCCATAAATCAAAGACTAATCAAGCACAAAGGGCACAGCACAGGGGGGAAACAGAAGGGCTCAAAACTGGTATCAGGAGGGCACTGTACATGATCTGGAATGCTGCCCTGGGGGCTGCCATCCTGGAACAGCTTAGTAAAAGCATGACTGTCCCAGCAAATCTGGGATGGTTGGCAAATATGATGTTTTGCAAGATTATCATGGGGCCCCCATGCACCTGGGGCCCCTGGGCAGTGCCCAGGGGTGCCCATGCATTAAGGTGGCCCTGAATCAGCTCACTGATTACAGTAAAGCCCCAGAAGTGCCCATCAGTGACACCAATCAATGCCCATCAGTGCTGCCCATCAATGCCTCCCATCAGTGCCTACAAGCATAGTGCCTCCTCATCAGTGTCACCTAATCAATGCCCATCAGTGCAGCCTACCACCGCACATCAGTGAAAGAGAAAAAATTACTCATTTAAAAAATTTACTGACAGAAACCAAGAAAAACAACTTTTCTTTTTTTCTTTTCAAGATTTTCAGTCTCTTTTTTTCTTTTTTTTTTTGTAAAAAAAAACCCAGCAGTGATTAAAGGGGTTGTAAAGGCAGAATGTTTTCTTATCTTAAGGCATTCTATGCATGAAAATAAAAAAAACCTTCTGTTTGTAGCAGCCCCCCCAGCGCCCCCCTACTAATTACTTACCTGAGCCCCATCTCGCTCCAGCGATGTCCATGAGTGTCTAAGCCGTCCGGGACACTGCTCCTGTTTGGCTGAGACAAAGCAGCGGCGCCATTGGCTCCCACAGCTGTCAAAGTCAGTCAGCCAATCAGGGGAGAGAGGGTGTGGAGCCAGGTCGGGGCTCAGTGTCTGAATGAATACACGGAGCTCTGACTCGGCTCGGGTGCCCCCATAGTGAGCTGCTGGCTGAGGGGGGCACTCGATAGGAGGGAGAGGACAGGAGCAAACACGAGACTTTACAATCACTTTAAAAACCACCAAAATAAAGCTCTATTAATGTGTAGAAAATTAATAAAAATGTATTTGGGTATGGTGTCGCATGACCGCGCAATGGTCATTCAAAGTGCGACAGCGCTGAAAGCTGAAAAATGGCCTGGGCAGGAAGGGGGCGAAAGTGCCCGGTATTGAAGTGGTTAAAGAACATCTAAATCAGGGTTTCTCAACCAGGGTTCCTCCAGAGGTTGCTAGGGGTTCCTTGAGCAATGGTCAATTTCTACCTCTCAGATAAATTCCCAATGACACCATTGATCTTTTTAGCTATCTGTAAGGGGTAATTCTTCCCAATGACCACAAGTGTAAGGAGCATTCTTCCCATTGACCATCACACTAATGTATCATGAGTTGTAGATTTTTAATTTTTAGCAGGGGTTCCCCGAGACCGGAAAATTATTTCAAGGTTTCCTCATGTTGAAAAGGTTGAGAAAGGCTGATCTAAATGGTTCAGAGAAGTATTGGGAGAAGGTGCTGTGGTCAGATGAGACCAACATTGAGCTCTTTGGCATTATCTCGACTCGCTGTGTTTGGAGGAAGAAAAATTCTGACTATGACCCTAAGAACACCGTCCCTACAGTCGAGCACAAAAGTGGAAAATTATGCTTTGGGGCTGTTTCTCTGCTACAGGTACAGGCCGACTTTGCCACATTGAGGGGCCAATGGACGGGGCCATGAATTGTAAAATCTTGGATGAGAGCCTTCTTCCCTCAGCCAGAAGACTGAAGATGGGTCATGGATGGGACTTCCAGCATGACAATGACCTAAAACATACCGCCAAGGCAATGAAGGAGTGGATCTAGAAGCACATTAAGGTCATGGAGTGGCCTAGCCAGTCTCCAGACCTTAATCCTATAGATAGAAGAAACCTTAAGCATTTAGAGAAGATCTGTAAAGAAGAGTGGACCTAAGTCCTTCCTGAGATGTCTGCAAGCCTGGTCACCAACTACAAGAAATGTCTGACCTCTGTGCTTGCCAACAAGGGATTCTTCACCAAGTACTAAGTCATGTTTTGTATGGGGATCAAATAGTTCTTTTACTCACTGAACTACAACTCAATTTATAACAATTGTATCATGTGTTTTTTTGTGGATTTTTGGTTGATATTCTGTCTCTATAATTTAAAATACACCTATGATAAAAATTATAGACTCTTCATTGCTTTGTAAGTGGACAAACCTACAAAATCTGCCCACTGCATTTAGTAGTTTCTGCTGGCTTTCCATGTGCCACAGCATATTTGGTGCCTGTCCAATCAAGAACCATAGGGTCAGGGGCGTAACGATAGGGGTTGCAATTGCAACCGGGCCCCATGGTCCAGGGGGCCCGCATGCTTCCCTTGTACACCTGGATAGGAGGGATGGCAGGGGTGGCATTTAGAGGAACCAATCTCCTTAATTTTCCTCTATCCAGTTTACTTGTCTTCTGCTGTTTCCAGGGTCCCTGTGTGCTTCCCTGGTCCCCCCACAGAGCTGCTGTCTTCCCCCCTCCTCTCTCCTGCCAGCTGCTGTAGAAGATGAGTCATGATGGAGAGATGGGAATGGGTCGGTAAATTTGTAATTTACGGGCTCCTTCCTTTTCTGAATGGACAGAGTCAGTGATTGGTACCAAATGGTTCATTCATAGCGGAAGCATAGTAAACTGTTTTTACTATACTTCCATTTCTGAATGAATGGGAGGCTTGGTGCACAGCTATTCCTGTCCATTCATTCTGTGCAGCTGAGGCTACACAGATGGAGATTGAGAGCTGAGGTTTATTTAGCACCCCGATATATATCAAAGCCCCCCAACAGAGCTCCTAAAAAATTGTAAAGATAAAATTGTAAAAGAAATAAAATGAAATGGTGAAAAAAAAAAATACATTTAAAATAAAAATTAAAAACTACTGACTCCAGTGAGGGAACTATCAGGGTTGCAAATGTGACCGGGCCCTGGCATTTCACCACCATGGGGAGGCCTGAAGATGGCAGAAAGGGGACCCGCTGCAGAACTTGTGAAAGGGCCCCACTGCGGTACCATAATAAAGGGCCCCACGATAGGAGTAAAGGGCTCCAGGATCAGTGGGAAGAGGGAAGGGCCCTGGCCAGGGGGCCCTTCATAATTTCTTGCACCGGGGCCCTGAAGGTTCTAGTTACTTCTCTGCATAGGGTAGTTCATGCCTGTACAGAAAGAGGCCATGGCATATTCTCTAGTAATTCAGCACGTAGACGTCGATAAAAAGAAAAAGGAGCGTCCGGTGTCCACAGAAATGAGACTTCTAAAATATGATTCATGGACCTATATTAACCACTTGCCAACCACATATAGTATATATACAGTGGCAAAGTGGCATGTTATAATAATGTAGGAATGGCGCTGTCTAAAAATGAATAAAATTTAATGAATATATATATACGTGGGGTACTGACCCTAAGAATACTGAATTATCAAATATCAAAAATATAGGTAAGAAGAAGTGTTAGTAAAAATCCGTAAAAAGTCCGTAATAATAAATCCGTAAATGTCCGTAAAAGTCCGTAATATTAAATCAATCTAAAATCATCTAAAACCTTATTAAAATTGGTCCAACTAGAGAAGATAAGATGGTGGTTTAAAAGATGTTGTAAAATAGAAAGGAGAAGTATAAGCTCATATGTGAAGTATGCCCGTAAAAGTCAGTAAAAATCCGTAAAAAACCAACAAGAAGGTAAATAGGTAAACACATATGTCTTTTGGAATCCAAAATCACTTGCTGAGGGGTTTGCAGTAATCATACAGTGGAAACCAATAAAATAACTCGCAGCGTGATCTGCCTATCAGTATCAAGTCCGTGAGAATATAAGAGTACTTCGTGGGTTCATTCACAAAATAGGTATATCTTAAACTTTATAGTCCTATGTTTTTCCTCACACTTGAGGAGATCAATAACGCACTTCAATGACTTTCAAAATTAATGATGGTAGATGTCGTAGTCTCCAAATAAAGTGACTTCAGTGCCGTTCCAAACAGAAAATATGGTGACTTCCGTGCTTCCCCTCATGTGTCCCCACTTACCAAATTTTCCACACCCCTGCAGGGGTACACGCCTCGGTAAAAGGGGTCTTGGGGTCCTCCCTCCGGGGGTTCAGATGGATCCTCGCTGTTTATCCTTTCCTGGGTTTCCTCTTCCTGTATTCAGGGGAATCCTCCTTCAGGTGTAAAGTTCAGGTAGGGGATATATCGAAAAAGGAAAAATGGAATCCGCGATGGTGAAGTACGTTTTTAAAAACTATTTTATTCACATAAAGGTAAAAACTTGTCCATAAAAAATCACATCAGCTTTCCAGTAAAATTGGAGTGAAAACACATAGAGGTAGGGTAAACCCGCTTTGAGGAAGGTAGGAGCCCCTTCCTTCCCCCTCGTGTGCGTTCCAGCGGTCAGTGCTCCAAAACCGGAAGTGACGTAATGACGTTTTTTGGGCCACGCCTTACGCGTTTCGTCAGAGTGACGTCTTCTGAGGCAATACTTCACATATGAGCTTATACTTCTCCTTTCTATTTTACAACATCTTTTAAACCACCATCTTATCATCTTCTCTAGTTGGACCAATTTTAATAAGGTTTTAGATGATTTTAGATTGATTTAATACTACGGACTTTTACGGATTTATTATTACGGACTTTTTACGGATTTTTACTAACACTTCTTCTTACCTATATTTTTGATATTTGATAATTCAGTATTCTTAGGGTCAGTACCCCACGTATATATATATTCTTAATTAAATTTTATTCATTTTTAGACAGCGCCATTCCTACATTATTATTACTTATTTATCGTTTCCTATTTGGAAATTTATAGGAAGGCAGCAGTCCCATTGTACTCCATACCAGTCCTAAGCGCAGGAATTTCCCTTATTTGAAAGTGGCATGTTGCCGCTAATCGCCGTTTATATATTTGATGTATACTCGGCGGTTCCCCACTTTGTGAGGGGGGACATAACAGATCTACTGATCCCTGTACTCGGGATCAGTTAGATCTGTTATGCCCCTGGCAGCCCAACCCCCCATACAGTTAGAACACACACAGGGAACACAGTTAACCCCTTCACTGCCCCCTGCAGGTTAACCCCTTCCCTGCCAATGACATTTACACAGTAATCAGTGGCTATTTTTATATCTGATCCCTGTATAAATGTCAATGGTTCCAAAAAAAGTGTCAAAAATGTCCGACATGTCCGGCGCAATATCCCAGTCCTGATAAAAATTGCAGATCGCCACCATTACTAGTAGAAAAAAAAAATAGTAATAAAACGCCATAAATTAATTCTAATGGTTTGTAAACCACATATAAATATACATATATAAAATATATTTACATGTGGTTTACAAACCATTAGAATTAATTTATGGCATTTTATTTTTGTATTCTTTATATCATTAATATATATATATATATACATACACACATATATATATATATATATATATATATATATATATATATATATATATATATATATATATACACACACACACACACACACACACACGTACATACCACAACTGATGAATAAATTATTTTTTTAATATTTTTTTTGGACAAGTATTATAGCAAAAAATAAAAAATAGTTTTTTTTCAAAATTGTCGCTATTTGTTTGTTTATAGCAGTGATCAGAAGTGACGCAGAGGAGATCAAATACCACCAAAAGAAAGAAAAGCTCTATTTGTGGGAAAAAAAGGATGTCAATTTCATTTGGGTACAGCGTCGCACGACCGCACAATTGTCAGTTAAAGTGACGCAGTGCCGAATTGCAAAAAGTGCTCTGGTGCTAACGTGGGAAATCCTTCCGGGCTGAAGTGGTTAAAAATGAGCAACAAGTACATCAAAACAGCACATTTCGGGGAATAGACTTCCCTCTTCTTCAGGGCTGTTGCTGTGTACTAGCTGGTGGGAACAATTTCCAGGAGTTATTATGTTGGATCAACAATAAGCAATATAGAAACATAGAAAAGTGACGGCAGAAAAAGACTGAGTAGTCCATCGAGTCTGCCCCTTTTTATTTATTTATTTTTACATTAACCTTGTTGTCTGACTATGGATTTATGTTTATCCCAAGCATGTTTGAAGCCATTTACTGTTGACTGTCTCACAACCTCTGTTGGTAGTTTATTCCAATCATCAACCACCCTTTCAGTAAAATAATACTTTCTAAGATTAGTTTTGAACTTCCCCCCAGTTAGTTTGAGGTCCCCGTGTTCTTGATTTTGGTTTCATATTGAAAAGACTGCCCTCCTGAACCTTATTCACCCCCCTTGAGGTATTTAAAGGTTTCAATCAATGTCTCCCCTCTCCCTTCTTTCCTCCAGACTGTACATATTAAGTTCCTGAAGTCGCTCTTGATATGTTTTATCCCCCAGACCTTTCACCATTTTTGTTACCCGTCTCTGAACTCGTTCTATTTTATCAATATCTTACCATATACACATATACATACATACATATAATATACTGCCAATACAATGAAAGCAGGTATCCTGTCATTCAGAAACCTTGATCCAACATAACCACACCTGGGAATTGTGCCCACCAAATAATATGCACCAACAGCCCTGAAGGGGATAGGCTATTCCCCGAAAAGCATTGGCTTGATGTACAGGTTGCTAATTTTTAAATAAAAGGTTCATGAACCATATTTTAGAAGGCACATTTCTCTGGACACCGGGCGCTCCTTTCTTTTTATCTAAGTCTACATGCTGAAACGGCCTGAAGGTCGCACAGAAAAGGCAGCAGCCCAATCCTGAAGAGGGCCCATCGCCACCATCCATCACTGGGCACTATCCCCTGGAAGGCATTCTTTCCTTTTTGCCCACACAAATATCTTCTCAGGACCAGTGACCAATCTAGTCAGCCCAGCGCGGTCTCCAACACAAGATCAGAATTAAGCAGCGAACTACAGCATAATTAGTGCCAATCCAACAGGGAGTCAAAGCATAGTCATTGAATATACAGTGGGAAACCACAGCATAGTCAGTGGTTCTTGGGCAGCCATGGCATAGCCAGAGCTTATCCAGTAGTGAGCCTTGGCGTAGTCAGCACCCATTTAGCAGGGAGACATGGCCTAATCAGTACACACCCTGTTGCAGTTACCTGAAAAGCTTTTATGGGATTGTTGGTTTGTCTAGAACATTGATGACCAAAGATTTTAGGGGATGGTCAGGTTGGGTAGACCATTGATGGGTAGAAATTTTACGGGTTGGTTAGGTTGGGTAGACCATTGATAACCAGAGATTTTAGGTGATGGTTAGGTTTGGGTAGACCATTGATAACCAGAGATTTTAGGTGATGGTTAGGTTTGGGTAGACCATTGTTGGCCCCTATGGTAACCCCTTGTACACCCAAAGATACTCCCAGGGATTCATGTAGCTCCTGTAATAAAGCAGGGCAGGATTTGCTCATATTCATACATTTTCTAAATCTAGAAATAGCAGCAATTAGAAATGGGATTTTGGCAGTAACACATACATTTTGGTTGATCTGAAAAGATATTTAGTGACTTCACTTAGCAGGAATTCTGGGCTCCAGGAGGGGGTTCTGATCCATGAAATGCCTGGACCATTCCACGGATGCTATGCTCTCAGACCACGGTGTTATAATGTGAGAAGGCAGAGCAGGAAATGCTTGGAATTGTTGCAGTGTTACAGTTAGAACATTTTTGCCCATATGTAATCAACAAATCTAGGAGATTGGATGTTAAATGTATTCGATAAAAGATTATTTCTCCATAGTTTCCTCCAGACTAATTATGGTGTGCGAAACTATCTCATGAGCCAGGGAGAAAACAGTTACTAGACCAGCATGTTGCGCCAGGTCTGCCTGCCCCCCCGGAATTGCCCTTCTGCAGCCAGGTCAGCCTGCAACCCCCCCCCCCCCCCACCCACCCACCCACCACCACCACCACAAGTGCTCCTCTGCAGCCTGGCCCCCTGGAGTGCTCCTTGTCTCCTTGTTTGCCATGTCAGGATGTCCTCCTGGATTCAGCCATGTCAACCTGTCCCCCCCCGTCCCCCCCCCCCCCCGGAGTCATCCTCATCAACCATGTCAACCTATTCACCGGAGTCTGAAGTTATCCTTCTCTACCATGTCAGTCTGCCCCCCCTGGAGTCTTCCTCTTTGCCAGGTCAGCCTGGCCCCTTGGAGTTGTTCTCATCTTTACTGTCAGTTTGCCCCTTGGAGTCATAAAATTTAAAATAATGCATATATTTTGGGCACACAGAATAAGTGCAAGTGTGCCAAGCAGTAGGTGGGTAGGTGGGGTAGGACTCTTTGAATCTTATGATCACTACGAGATACTGTAATAGGCAACTTGTCAAAATTTGCACATTTCTTGAGGCAATTTCGCACAGAATTTCCCTGTTGCAATTTCTAATTCTACACCACCAATATTTTATCAAGCTCTAAATATCATGCAAACCTGTGCTTGGGAGGTTGTTGGGTCAGTCAAGGTACTGATTGGTTTATATGCAGTTTGACCTGAAGGTGGCTATACAGATCCTTCAGAACCATGGAAGCGTCCATCAGCAATTACTGGTTGGGGCTTTAACTTATACCATATTGTAAGAAATATATTAGAAGTAAGCAGATGCAGATATTGCCCAATTCACCGATCCATTGCGGTCCCATCTGCAGCACTGCTGCTCCCTCTTCCTAGTCTCACAGGAGACACAAAGCAGCAGAAGCCATTGGCCGTCTATGTGTCTATGGATGCACACAGCCCAGCTCTGGAGCACGTCTGCAGGCCTTAAGGAATGGGGAATCTCAGAAATGTGTGGGAATCACTGAGCTGCGATGGTGAAGGGGAAAAGAGGTTGACAGCACTCCAGGTGTGCGACAAAACATCCGGTCTTTATTTGAATAGATGTACAAACAATCCATAAATTATCTTACATGTCCAAAGATGAGCAGACAGAGTGCAGGCAGGTAAAAGATTGACGCGTATCGCAAAATTAATTTTGCTTAATCACAATTTCACTGAGCTGCTACACAGCGCTGTAGAGTACTCTAGATCAGTGGTCTCCAACTTCGGGACTAGGGACTGGATGTGTCCCTTTACCTTCCCTCAGGGCATCATTCCTCCCACTGATACCAACAGTGGAGCATTATTCCTGCCAACAACACCAATGATGGGGCAATGTTCTCACCACTGAATGAAGGAGCACCATTCCTCCCACTGGCACCAACAATGGTATACTATACCTTGCACTAAAACCAGTGATGGGGCATGGTTTACCAATGCTGATGATGCCTTTTCTACTCCAAGTGGCATAGTCCCCATTGACCCCAGAAGCCTGAAGGGCAGGTAATTTGCCCTTTGTTTAGACAGTTTGTAGACCCCCTGCTCTAGATTGTGTGCAGGATTTAAATCTAATGTAAAACTACAAGAAGTACAAATATGGGGAAGGCGCAAGCACTCAATGCATTAACAAAAATTTATTGGAAAGATGTAAAACCGATAAAAATGGAAAAGTACAACATATAAGAGCATGTGAACCAGAAGATGCCATGTAGTGCAGGATACGCGTGCTCCAATGACACCCCCTTATACTGGCAAGCTGATGGGTTTCGGGGGCGCACCCCCTTCCTCCGAGCTAAGCTGACCAGCACATCAATGCTCAAGTGCATAATTACAGACACGCACACAAAGCGCGCCCCCTGACAGGAAGGGGGGGAGCCAAAGCCACAAAAAAAATAAAAATAAAATTATATTATATATTTATGAAATAATAAATCTACATACCCAAAAATAGTGTACCACATGATGCAACTAATAAAGTCTTACCCTCTATAGCACAACCATGCTGTGCCATACATGTGCACCAAATTATCCTAATAGTTGCTGCTGTAACTGTGGCCGCTGGATGGCAGCCAGCAGTCATTGGAGCACAAACCAAATAGACCTGCAAACCAGCCAGCTAGATATTTATCTAGTGGTGGCTGGTGGTATTGCAGACCACAATAACTGTTTCACAGCCCTGTTTTATCCTCCCAAAAGTAAGCTCTTTCCCCATCCCTCTTCCAAACAAGGATCTTGCTCCAGTAGGTATGTCGTCGGTGTGGACCTCACGGCCATCTCTTTTTGTGGAGCTCCCATATTCCTATGCTGGTAAGCTCTCTTTAAAGCCAGGCAATGAAACTGTCGTTTTGACACACATTGCAAGAAAGTTAGCAAAACAATCCGGAACAGAAAATACTTCTATCCATAACTAACCACCAGCGCTCTGCAGCGATTGACTGCGCTGGAGAACCCCAGTCGGCTGCCATAGATTCAGTCTATAG
Organism: Glandirana rugosa; assembly: GCA_018402905.1. NCBI lineage: Eukaryota > Metazoa > Chordata > Amphibia > Anura > Ranidae > Glandirana > Glandirana rugosa. Next base: position 238,979 of record BLSH010069051.1, on the reverse strand, counting down.
CTCCTCATGTGAAGGAATCCATGTGAACAATGCTGGGCTACTGTTAGAGTTCAGTATGATACACTTGTATGTCTAATAACGGGGCAAGCCTGAAAATTCCCAGAATCCTCCTTTATTTTCTCCATGGATGAGAATTGCAGGAAGCAACCACCATGTTCCTCAGCTCACAGATGATGTGGAAGGTGATCAGATCCAGACAACATTCCAGAATTACATATTTATAGCAGAGAAGACGCCGCTCATTAAACTCCAATTCCTCACAGCGGAAACATTGCCAGAAATTCTAGGAGCTCCTGGAATTTACCGATTATGTCTCATCTCGTCAGATTCTGGCGAATATGGAGATATCTCAGCGATCTCAGCATTAGGCCCTGTGCACACAATCATTCTCTGTTTAGAAAGCAGCAGATCCATCCTGTGTTCTGTCCACCAGGCCAGGAATTAAAAAGACTGAGCAAAACAATTTGTGTGATACAAAGAGCCAAGATCAAGATCAAAAAAGATGGGGAAATGGTGAAGCATGGTGCATTTTCTGCCCCTTTCACTTTTCCGGTCACATCGGTTGCTCTCCCTCAGCTACTTCAACTGATCATTATGTAAAAATTCAATGAGGAACACAGCGGTATATTGCCACCTACAGTAGGACTAGACCAGGGGTAGGTAACCACATTCAGGGGTTGAGATCTACCTGACAACATCAAGCAAATCTGCCCCCTTGCCATCACATCAGCCTTCCACAGTGTCCTCTGGGGGGGGGGGGGGGGGGGGGGGGGGG
>BLSH010069051.1:179855-212491 GCA_018402905.1 Glandirana rugosa | reverse complement strand
CAGGAGAGGAGAGTTATAGAGGAAGGAGCAGAGTCCTCCAGCAGTGCAGAGTAATTCAGGAGAGGAGAGTTATAGAGGAAGGAGCAGAGTCCTCCAGCAGTGCAGAGTAATTCAGGAGAGGAGAGTTATAGAGGAAGGAGCAGAGTCATCCAGCAGTGCAGAGTATTTCAGGAGAGGAGAGTCATAGAGGAAGGAGCAGAGTCCTCCAGCAGTGCAGAGTATTTCAGGAGAGGAGAGTTATAGAGGAAGGAGCAGAGTCCTCTAGCAGTGCAAAGTATTTCAGGAGAGGAGAGTTATAGAGGAAGGAGCAGAGTCCCCCAGCAGTGCAGAGAAATTCAGGAGAGGAGAGTTATAGAGGAAGGAGCAGAGTCCTCCAGCAGCGCAGAGTATTTCAGGAGAGGAGAGTTATAGAGGAAGGAGCAGAGTCCTCCAGCAGTGCAGAGTATTTCAGGAGAGGAGAGTTATAGAGGAGGGAACAGAGTCCTCCAGCAGTGCAGAGCATTTCAGGAGAGGAGAGTTATAGAGGAGGGAACAGAGTCCTCCAGCAGTGCAGAGCATTTCAGGAGAGGTAGGTAAAGGAGGAAGCAGAGCAGAGTAGTTCAGAAAAGGTGATTTAGCCCCACCTACTGGACCAGGGAAGAGGGGGGAGGCCACTGAGAGCTGCAGTACCGTGAGGAGTCCAGAGAGCGGAACAACAGCAGTAAGCTATGCAGGCGAGGGCTGTTTGTACTATGAGAAAGAGGGGCATCACTAATGACCTCTGAACTCTGCAGCATTTACTAATGACTTCTGCATCACTTACTACAAAGTTCAGAGGTCAGTAGTGACAGTTCAGAAGTCAATAAATGACACAAGGTTCAGAGGTCAGTAGTATAAGCTGACCAGATTTTTAAAATGAAATCCGGGGACATATTTTTTTTTTTACTAGTAATTGTGGCAATCAGCGGCTTATGGCAGGACTGCGATATTGCGGAGGACGAATTGGACACCAAGTGACACTAATACAGTGATCAGTTTGAAAAATATGCACTGTCACTGTACTAATGACACTGGATGGGAAGGGGCTATCATCAGGGGCGATCAAAGGGTTAAATATGTTCCTAACCAGTGTTTTCTCACTGTGGGGGAGGTGCTTTTACTAAGGGAAGACATAGGTCCCCGCTTTTCAGGAACACAGGATCAATGTCTTCCATACTGAGAAAACGGTGATCTGCTTTGTTTACACAGGGAGACCACCATTCTGCCTGTTTACAGAATGATTGGCGGGTACCGACATACATCAAGTCCGCCAGACCCGCTGATCGGCTCTGATACTCAGAAATGCAGGATCACGTATATACACGATCCTGCGCAGCACAACCGCCCTGTAGCAGTAACTCTGCTATGGGGCGGACAGCAGCTGGTTAAAATCATCAGCATTATAAGACACAGGCAGCAGGCACTCCATCATGGCTCTGGCTGGCTGTCACATGACATGGCTGCTGGGTGCCGATACTTATGAACAATAAGTTAACAAAATCAGCACCCAGTAGCCTTGTTATGTGACACTGTGACAAAGCCATCAAAGCTGCCTGTGAGTCATTCCAGCCATTATGCCAGAGAGACAGAGACAGTGCAATGTATTCACAGACACCCCCGAAGCACACCGCTGTTGAAGCCTTGAAGGCACTGGCAGCCCCATGATTGGATCCCCTTGCCCTCCTTCCTGCTGCGGGCCACGGTCAGCTGAGCTCAGCTGCCTCTCTCTGCCGCCCACCTGAGCCGCCTTACAGCCTCTCAAGTCTCACTCTCCGGGTCCCGGCTTCTACTGGGTAGGAGGAAAATCACTCCGCCGGGGAAGGCAAGGAGGCAGGCAGGCGGCTGGCCGGGACTTGAGCCAAGGCAGAAGAACATGCAAGCGGGAGCGGAATGGGCATGCACCCAAAACGGAAGAAATGGTCCCTCTGCTCGGACCAGCACATGATCAGAAAGGGGCACAGATAATGGAAAAATACACCCCCCCAAGCTAGTAGAAGCAGTGGAGCCGGCGTGTGCAATTCAAAATTTTTTTTTTCCTAATTCTGCACTGACTGTTTTTGAAATTGCCTGGGCCCCTGTTGAAATCCAATCTGAGGACAATACCGGGGACAGATTTGGTCTGGGGACTGTCCCCTGAAACCAGGGACGTCTGGTCACCCTACAGTAGCAAGTAAAGCAAATTTCAGAGGTCAATAGTAACGCAAATTTCAGAGGTCAATAGTAAGAGGTCAAGAATAAGTGACAGGTTTCAGGTCCGTAGTGATGCAAAGGTCAGGAGTAGTGCAAAGGTCAGTAGTAAGTGAAGCAGGACTCAGTAGTGATAGAGAGTTCATGGGTCAGTAGCGAGTGAAGCAGGGGTCAGTAGTGATGCAGAGGTCAGGGGCCAGCAGGAAATGATGCAGAAGTCAGGGGTCAGCAGGAAGTGATGCAGAGGTCAGGGGTCAGCAGTGCAGAGGCCAATGCAGAGGTCAGGGGTCAGTAGTAAATAGTGCAGAGACCAGTAGTAAGTTAGTTATTCAGCGGTCAGTAGTCATACAGAGTTCAGGGTAGTAAATGACTCACTACTGACTCCTGAGCATTCAGTCTAGGTTCACACCCATGTGGATGCGTTTTCCACTTTTTTTTTCCTCGGTTTTTACCGGGATTTGCATTTCGCGTTTTTTAATTTTAATATTTTTTTTTGGGGGGGGGGGGATTTGTTGCTAAGCCGATTAAAAAAATGCTAAACGCATATCGCGGCAAAAAAAAACACCACTTGCGTTTCTAGTGCAGCTCCATGAAGTCTATGGCATGCAAAACGCAAACTGACATGAGAAAAAGTCCCCGACCCTTTCCAAAAAATGCAACTCTGCAAAACGCACAGACGTGAACTACATCCATAGGAAACCATGTTAAATGGACTGTAGCAAAACGCTGTAAAAAACGCATAGGTGTGAACCTAGACTTAGTTTTGGGACCTGGCCCCTCCACAGATACTGTGCTATACATTCCCTATTCAGCATTTTCTCAACATAGACTCCATTTATTCACACCACTTTAAGACCCCTTCCATACTGAGGCAAATTTCAGGTGCTTTAGCGCTAAAAATAATGCCTAAAAACTGCCTCAGATTCATCTGAATGGGTGCATTCACACTGGGATGGTGTGCTTGCAGGGCGTTAGATAAAGTCCTGCAAGCAGCATCTTTGGATCACTATAAATAGCGATCCAAAAACGCCCCTATCCATTGAAATGAATGGGCAGCGCTTTGAACGCACCGCAAAACAGGTCTTTTTTAGCTTTAAGGTCACATGTTCACGTGACCTTAAAAAATAGCGCCCCGCTAGCGCCGCAAAAACGACCAGCACTTTAGTGGCTGTTTTAGCAGTGCTTCAGTGTGAAAGGGGTCCAAGCCACGCTCAATATTCAGCACAACCAGAAACACACCCAATTTTTGCCATGGTGCATTGCATGCATGCTGTGTTTTCTTTTTCAAGAGCCAGGGGGCACAATTTATAATCTTGCACACAGGCCCACTGCTTTCAGAATAGCCCCTGGCATGATATGCTGGAAGCAGTGGGGCTGGACAGCCTGTGCCCTCCAGTCACAGCCAAACACCCAGAGTGCATGAGGTGAGGCCTACATCCCCATTCCAAGCCAGACCTATCCGCAGAACCTGAGCACCTGGCAGTCAGCACACTCTTTGGCATTCCTGGTTTTGTGACAGATTACCTGATATTTCTACTTAATAATAGAGTCTCTTACTATTGCACCTTCCAGCAGATACGGCGCAGGATGTGAACACCACGGCGTGCAAGAACAGCAAAGTGTGAATGCTGCTAACCACACTTACCTTTGTCTCCTGTGCTTTTCTCCTCCTCAGTTGTGCAATCACAGCCCTTCTACCCGGGTCAGGGCTCAGCCTGCACAGGTGACCCTGTTTACTGTCTATTAGCCGGGTTTTCCTACTGCCCTCTTACCCAACTTTATTGCTTCCTAACACACAAACAAACTGACAAAACCACTTACAGCATAAAAAAAGTCACAAAAAATAGAAACATTTTTAAAACTATGCAGTTACCCCAGCTTGCAGCCAAAAACCCCACATTCTCTCAGCACAATATCACATAAATTGATTCTGAAAAGACATAAAACCCCCATTGCTCCATTATATGGTAAAGAGATGTGTACACTCCACATTGTACCGGTATATTCTGAGGAGACGTACACCTCAAATTTTACTGGTATATTATTTAAAGACACCGCAAATTGCACCAATATATGGTGAGGCAACCATACATCCTGCATAGTATCATTATATGGGGAGGACACATGCACCCTGCATCAAACTGGTATACAATGAGAATTTATACACCCCATATCATACCAATATATGTACAGTATATATCTTATATGTTAACCGTATATGGTGAGAAATAATTACACCCTGCATTGTAGCCATATATGGTGAGGAAACGTTCACTCCTCATCCTACTGGAATATGGTAAGTTTTGTACACCCAGCGTGGTATTTGTAAGAGGTGAGGAGACATACACCCCCCATATTGTACTAGTATATGATAGGGAAACAAACACCCCACATTATACCAGTATATGAGGGGTAGACATACAAGTCACATTGTACCAGTATATGATGAGGAGACATACACCCCACATTGAGTACCAGTATATGATGGGGAAACAAACACCCCACATTGAGTACCAGAATTTGATGGGGACTGGGGAGATGTACAACTCACCTTGTACCAGTATATGATGGGGAGACATACACCCCACATTGTACCAGTATATGATGGGGAGACATACACCCCACATTGTACCAGTATATGATGAGGAGACATACACCCCACATTGTACCAGTATATGATGGGGAAACAAACACCCCACATTGTACCAGTATATGATGAGGAGACATGCACCCCACATTGTGTACCAGTATATGATGAGGAGACATACACCCCACATTGTACCAGTATATGATGGGGAAACAAACACCCCACATTGTATCAGTATATGATGGGGAGACGTACAACTCACATTGTACCAGTATATGATGGGGAGATGTACACCCCACATTGTACCAGTATATGATGGGGAGATGTACACCCCACATTGTACCAGTATATGATGGGGAGATGTACACCCCACATTGTGTACCAGTATATGATGGGGAAACAAACACCCCACATTGTGTACCAGTATATGATGGGGAGTTGTACAACTCACCTTGTACTAGTATAGGATGGGGAGACATACACCCCACATTGAACCAGTATATGATGGGAAAACATATACCCCACATTGTACCAGTATATGATGGGGAGACATACACCCCACATTGTACCAGTATATGATAGGGAGACATACACCCCACATTGTACCAGTATATGATAGGGAGACATACACCCCACATTATACCAGTATATGATAGGGAGACATACACCCCACATTGTACCAGTATATTATGGGTAGGCGTACAAGTCACATTGTACCAGTATATGATGGGGAGACGTACACCCCACATTATACCTATATATGATGGGAGATGTACAACTCACATTGTACCAGTATATGATGGGGAGATGTATACCCCACATTGTACCAGTATATGGTGGGGAGATGTACACCCCACATTGTACCAGTATATGGTGGGGAAACAAACACCCCACATTGTACCTGTAGATGATGGGGAGCCATACTTCCCACATTGTATCAGTATATGATGGGGAGATATACACCCCACATTGTACCAGCATATGGTGGGGAGATGTACACCTCACATTGTACCAGTATATGGTGGGGAGATGTACTTCCCACATTGTACAATTATATGATGGGGAGATGTATACCCCACGTTGTACCAGTATATGATGGGGAGATGTACACCCCACATTGTGTACCAGTATATGATGGGGAAACAAACACCCCACATTGTGTACCAGTATACGATGGGGAAACAAACCCCCCACATTGTGTACCAGTATATGATGGGGAGATGTATACCCCACATTGTACCAGTATATGATGGGGAGATGTACACCCCACTTTGTGTACCAGTATATGATGGGGAAACAAACACCCCACATTGTGTACCAGTATATGACGGGTAAACAAACACCCCACATTGTGCACTAGTATATGATGGGGAAACAAACACCCCACATTGTGTACCAGTATATGATGGGGAGACATACACCCCACATTGTACCAGTATATGATAGGGAGACATACACCCCACATTGTACCAGTATATGATGGGTAGATGTACGAGTCACATTGTACCAGTATATGATGGAGAGACATACACCCCACATTGTACCAGTATATGATGGGTAGATGTACGAGTCACATTGTACCAGTATATGATGGGGAGACGTACACCCCACATTATACCAGTATATGATGCGGAGACGTACACCCCACATTATACCAGTATATGATGGGGAGACGTACACCCCACATTATACCAGTATATGATGGGGAGATGTACAACTCACATTGTACCAGTATATGATGGGGAGACGTACAACTCACATTGTACCAGTATATGATGGGGAGACATACGCTCCGTATTGTTCCAGTATATGATGGGGAGACATACGCTGCATTGTACGAGTATATGATGAGTTGACGCACACCCCACATCATACCAATATATGGTTAGGAGATATACACCCCACATAGTACAGGTATAAGATGAGGAGACATACACCCCGCATCATACCAGTATATGGTTAGGAGATGTACACCCCACATAGTACCAGTATAAGATGAGGAGACATACACCCCGCATAATACCATTATATGGTTGGGAGATGTACACCCCACATTGTCCTGGTATATGGTTAGGAGATGTACATCACACGTTATACTGGTATATGGCTAGGAGACATATACCCCACATTGTCCCGGTATATGGTTGTGAGATGTACACTCCACATCATAATGGTATATGGTTAGGAGGTGTATACCCCACATTGCCCAGCATATGGTTAAGAGAGGTGCAGCCCACATCATAGCAATATATGATTAGGAGATGTACACAGTGTAATCAAGAGCTGTACAGTACATCCCACACCATACCAGTATATGGTTTGGAGATGTACGCCCCACATTGTCCCGGTATATGGTTAAGAGATGTACACCCCACGCCGGTATATGATTAGGAGATGTACACCCCTCATTTTCCTGGTATATGGTTGGGAGATGCACACCCCACATCATACTGGTATATGGTTAGGAGATGTATACCCCACATTGCCCAGCATATGGTTAAGAGAGGTGCAGCCCACATCATAGCAATATATGATTAGAAGATGTACACAGTGTACATCTCCTAATCATATATTGCTATGATGTGGGCTGCACCTCTCCTAACCATATACCGGGACAATGTGGGGTGTACAGTACACCCTACATTGTCCCGGTAAATGGTTAGGAGATGTATACCCCACACCATACTGGTGTATGGTTAAAAGATGTACACAAAACTTTGTCTGAGTATATGGTTGTACAGCCCAGCAGGCAGGTGGACAACAACCACCAGCCACCCCCAAGGAGGCACATGGCTACACTGGTATACGGCTAGGAGGAGATATGTACCCCACATCATAACCGTATATGGTTAGGAGCTGTACACCCCACATTGTCCTGGTATATGGTTAGGAAATGTACACCCCATATCGTCCCAGTATTTGGTTAGGAGCTGCACCCCCCCCCCCACATCATACTGGTATATGGTTATGAGACGTACCCCCCATACCAATGTATTCTGAGGAGAGTCGGAGATGCAGACTCCGCATAATATAACTGTATCTTAGCAGACATCCACAATGGATACAGACTGCACTGCCTGATATATGAGGAGAATTTAAACATCTATACTTGGAATATCATTATAAATGTAACGTACAAGTAAAAAATAAAAACTGATTTCCAGGTGAATATTACTTCCACCTAATTTAAGAAAATTCAGCCTCAGGCTCACAGAAAACACAATATTTACAGATATAGATCAGTTCCAGAAGTTTATGTCCAAATGTTCCTGATAGCTGCTATGACGTTCTCTGATTCATTGGTGTTGCAGAAGAGAGTGGATGGACATGAAAATAAACATCTAGAGTGTGTCTGGAAGATGAAATTGTGCAGGCCAAAGAATGTTTTGTGGGTTAATGTCAAGGAGGAATTTCAACTTCTTCTTACAGAATTGGAAAAGGAAAATTAAAGTTTTCAAAACATCATCTCATAGAAAAGTGCCCAAAACAAATTAACATCCTTTTTATTAAGTATTATAATAAATCCTCTCACATCCAACATAATCTGTGCTGCTACGGGATAGCCTGCAAGAATCATTCCACAATGGTGAACTAGGACTCAAAGATTGGTCACTTAAACTGGCGTAGATCCAGAGATTGGCCACTTAGACTGGTTTGATCCAGAGATTGGCCACTTAGACTGGTTTGATCCAGAGATTGGTCACTTAGACTGGTTTGATCCAGAGATTGGCCACTTAGACTGGTTTGATCCAGAGATTGGCCACTTAGACTGGTGTGATCCAGAGTTTGGCCACTTAGACTGGTTTGATGCAGAGATTGGGTATTTCGACTTGTACAGACCAAATGATTGGACACTTAGACTAGCACCAGAGATTGGGCAGATAGAGTGGTGCTTAAGCCAGAGATTGGGCACTTAGACTAGCACCAAAGATTGGGCACATAGAGTGGTGACAGAGCCATTGGCCCCCTTGGGGTGGCTGATTGTTGTGGTTCACCTATTCACACTGCCCTCAATCACACTTTTTCCTCACATCCGGACACACGGGCTGGTACTTTGTTTTTGTGTTTTATTAGGGGATTTGAACTTGGATGGGGTAGGGATGATTATGGGATGCCCAAGAATCAAACAGTTCTTTACACGGGACTTCTATATACAACTCCGTATATAGACTTCTCCTCCTTCACTCCAGCACTGACACTTGCTGCATGTTTCTCTTCTTGTTCCTCACTCCTGCACAATCACTTGATTCACAAAACTCCTTGTTCCTCTCTCCTGCACAGTTCTTACTCGGCACTACTGAGACATGGAAGGAAATTTACCAGGCATCCAGTCTTGTTCGGCCTAGCTAGCACATGTGAGACCTGATGTAGATTTTACCAGGCCTCCAGATCGCCCTTTGCAGGCATTGGGTTGAGGTTCCCCTTGTGTAGAAAGTTAGTTTGTTGGTGCTACCAGTAGCCATGATGGACTACAACTCCCAGCCCATCCTCTTCCAGGCCCTGCCAGCTCTTTCAGCAGCAATGGCCTCCTCCACTGCCACTGCAGTACCAAAATACCACACTGGCTTCTGCATCCTTTTCAGACTGTCTCTCACCCCATTCTGCTCCCGCATGCCTCCTCCAGTATCCCAGGGTGTGTCGCTCATTGACTCCTGGCACTTGTAGTTCCTCACTGAAGATCTCCCTCCAATAATGCTCTCTCCCACTGTCCTTTCCGTTCTGCCTTGTGCCTTGCACCAAGATCTCACTCCTGGCTGCACCCCAAGCATTCCAGGACTTAGGTCACGCTAGACTGACTGGGGGCTCCCCCTGGGTCACGACAGCCTCCGCACTATCACATCTCCAGACTTCCACTCAAACTCTATTTCCCCCACTGGGCAGACCACAGTATTTAAGGAGGCCTGCCCCCTGCCAATTCATGTTGGGGATTGGTCAGGGCTCCTTAACATACTTCAGAAAGTCTCACCTCCTCTTCCCATCCCCTTTTCCAGAACTTTCTGAAGAAAAGGGGAGGAGTAATGGGGGTGTTTCTTCCTGCAGTCTCCAGCTCTCCCTGGGCCACTCCCCTGCCCAGAATCAAAACAATCAGGCCTGCATTTAAGTCAGGCCTGACTAAATTTGTCTCACCTAGCAAAAGTCTCACTCTAACACCTACCTAGCATAGAGGGCACTACACTTAGACTAGCACCAGAGATTGGGCACATAGAGTGGTGCCAGAGCCAGAGATTGGACACTTAGACTAGCCCCAGAGATTTGGTACATAGGGTGGCACCAGAGCCAGAATTTTGACACATAGACTAGCACCAGAGATTGGGTACTCAGGCTAGCACCAGAGGTTGGGCACATAGAGTGAGGCCAGACCCAGAGATTGGACACTCAGGCTAGCACCAGAGATTGGGCACATAGAGTAGTGCCAGAGCCAGAAATTAGACGCTTAGACTAATACCTGATATTGGGCACATAGCCTGGCACAGACCCAGAGACTGGCATCAGTGATTGGTCATTAAACTAGCACTACAGCAAGAGTTTTGGCACCTAGACCGGCCCCAGCGCCAGAGATTGGGAACCTAGACCATCACCAAAGACAGAGATTGGGCACATAGCCCAGCATGATAACCAGTGATTGAGCATTTTAATTAGCACCAAACCCAAACACTGGGCGATTAGATTGGCACCAGAGTTTGGGAACTTAGTCTAGCACCAGAGTCCATGATTGCCACCATATGATACACATCTACTGTATATGGATGTGTAATACATTTGGTGACATGGGCGTTGCATAGATAATAGATAAGGAACGAATACAAGTTCATTCCTTAATAAGACTCTTGCAGACATAATTTACAGAGACTCTCAGATGTTATAGCCACATGGCCATTCTGTCAAAGTAATAAGCCAGGAAAAACCAGCAGGGAGCACTTGGTAACAAAGCTGATACTCGCTTGGTCTATGTGCATGGCAAGAAAGCTGGCACTTGTGACCAGGCAACATATGTAACCAATGGCTTCAGGCCATTTGCCGATCTGATGACTGGGGCGTGAAACTTCACACACTTACAACACACTCAACCACATAAATATCATGGACCATCTAACCTCAGTGTGGAACAATGGTCCCATGCCATAACATAAAGGATCGGGACTGTGGCATGGGCACATTTGGCCCACATTCAGGTGGGTGGCTTGAGGGGGGAATAAAACTATGGCTCAATCGCCTACTTTTAACTCACCCCCAAGCTGCCCATGTGAATGAGCCCTATAGGTTGCATGACACAGGGTAGCTCAAGCCACCTATGTTTGTTGCAGAGGATCCAAATGCCATGTGGCAGTTTGCATGGATCTTGCTTATATACCCCTACCTGCTCCCCTGAGTCAGAACCCATCGGAGGCTGTGGTTGGAAAATGGTAGAAAAGCAGCACATTGATGGGGTCACCATTTTGCACCCAACTACTGATTACATATTTGCAGTGTTATACAGACAACAAATCCAGCCCTGGTGTTGCCCTTCACTGTCCAAGGGCAAATTCCAGTACATAGGCTAGTCCTATATAATGTATAAAACTTAAATGAGTATAAGGTGTCACAGCTGGATAATTTCTTTTTATAGAGTAACTTGTCAGCACGCCAGATAAAAGTTTATCACAGTGCTGTGAATGGGAGGAGTTGCAGAGATACAGAAAGAGAAACAGAGGAAAAAAAACTTCAGTTACTGCTGCAGACACCAGAGTACGAGAGGACCACGCTGCACCAGAGACTGTGTATAGGGCTGTAGTACCAGCACTTGCACCAAAGACTGTGTATATAGTGCCGGAGAACCAGGACCTGCACCAGAGACTGTGTATATATAGTGCCGGAGAACCAGGACCTGCACCAGAGACTGTGTATATATAGTGCCGGAGAACCAGGACCTGCACCAGAGACTGTGTATATAGTGCCGGAGAACCAGGACCTGCACCAGAGACTGTGTATATATAGTGCCGGAGAACCAGGACCTGCACCAGAGACTGTGTATATATAGTGCCGGAGAACCAGGACCTGCACCAGAGACTGTGTATATATAGTGGCGGAGAACCAGGACCTGCACCAGAGACTGTGTATAGTGCCGGAGAACCAGGACCTGAACCAGAGACTGTGTATAGTGCCGGAGAACCAGGACCTGCACCAGAGACTGTGTATATATAGTGGCGGAGAACCAGGACCTGCACCAGAGACTGTGTATAGTGCCGGAGAACCAGGACCTGCACCAGAGACTGTGTATAGTGCCGGAGAACTAGGACCTGCACCAGAGACTGTGTATATATAGTGGCGGAGAAGCAGAACCTGCACCAGAGACTGTGTATATATAGTGGCGGAGAACCAGGACCTGAACCAGAGACTGTGTATATAGTGCCAGAGAACCAGGACCTGCACCAGAGACTGTGTATATATAGTGGAGGAGAAGCAGAACCTGCACCAGAGACTGTGTATATATGGTGCCGGAGAACCAGGACCTGCACCAGAGACTGTGTATATAGTGCCAGAGAACCAGGACCTGCACCAGAGACTGTGTATATATAGTGCCAGAGAACCAGGACCTGCACCAGAGACTGTGTATAGTGCCGAAGAACCAGGACCTGTACCAAAGACTGTGTATAGTACCGGAGAACCAGGACCTGCACCAGAGACGTTTATAAAGTGCCAGAATATTAAGACCTGCACCAAAGACTGTATATAGTGAAAGAATTCCTGGACTTGCACCAGTATTGTATAGTACTGGAGTACCATGATCTGCACCAGAGACTGTGTATAGTGCCAGAGTACCAGGATTTTCACCAGAAACTGTGTACAGTGCTAAAGCACTAGGACCTGCACAAAGAGACAAAGTGGCAGACTACCAGGATAATCACCAGAGACTGTGTATAGTGCCAGACAGTCAAAAGAGCTGGCATCTCATAAGGTTAAATCCAATCCTCTGTGTATAATGCCAAAGTACCAGGATCTGCACCAGAAACTGTGTACTGTGCCGAAGTACTAGGACCTACACCAGAGACTGTGCATAGTGCCAGAGTATCAGAACCTTCACCAAAGACTGTGTATAGTGTCAGAGCACCAGGACCTGCACAAAAGACTGTGCATAGTGCCAGATCACCAAGACCTGTGTATAGAGCCGGAGTGCCAGGAACGGCACCAAAGTCTGTTTATAGTGCCACAGTACAAGGACCTGCACAAGACACCGTGTATAGTGCCGTAGTACAAGGACCTGCAACCAGAAACTGTGTATACAACCAGAGTAACAGGGGATTTAAAACCAGGATCTAAAATGAAAGTTCTGTATGGCCCCGGGGATGTGTGCTGAGGAGCTGGTGCCCATTGACTCACTGTATATAGTACCGAAGATTTGTGCCCAGGAGCTGGAGACTGTATATAGTGCCAGGGATGCATGCCCAGGAACTGGCACCTATAGGTTGTGTAAAGTACCAGGGGGTGTGTGCCCAGAACCTAAGACCTAGAAGCTGTGTATAGTACCAGGGGATCTAGCCCAGGATCTATAATGGAGGCTGTATCTAGTCTTTGGGGGATTTCGGATTTGGACCTTCCACAGAGATTGTGTATAGTATCAGGGGACAAGCAGTAGAACCCAAAACCCAGAGGTTGCTTGGACCTGTACTGAGGGCCCGTATCCCACTAGGACTAGCATAATACTATACATTTGTGGATCCCAATGCTTTCTGCGCACAGGAAATAATGGAAGAGGATTTCTTTGAAACAACTGTAACTGTCTCCAACTTCAACATCAGCACAAAGTGTAAAATAAACAAGAACTTTACTTACCTTTACTTGTCATCGGTCTACATTGCAGTGTTTATCGTTGGCTTATTGGGCAATGTATTTGGCCTGTGGAATCTATGTGTGAACTGGAAAAAGTGGACATCCCTGAATGTTTTTGTTTTTAACTTGGGTATAGCCGATCTCCTCTATGTTGTCACTTTGCCATTTTTTGTGTCCTATTATTTCAATGAGGGTGTCTGGATGTTTGGCTATGACTTCTGCCGGCTGGCCCGCCTCCTCTTTCACATTAACATGTACGCCAGTATCAGCTTCCTCACCTGCATCAGCATCCAACGCTACTTGGGAATTGTCCACCCCATGAAAATGATGGGGCGACTCCACAACTTGCGCTCGTCATTTTATGTAAGCATCATGGTCTGGATTCTGGTAATCATTCAGATCTTACCACATCTTTACTTTACCAATGCCACCAAAAATGCCACCTATTGCTATGACTCCACCATTAATGATCACGTGGAATCGTATGCACCATACACAATGACAATCACGGTCACTGGGTTCTTGATACCGTTTGTCATAATTGTAGCATGTTACACCCGCATCCTCACCGTCCTGACAAGGAACACCAATGTGGATACAAACATAAAAGGCAGAAGCATCAAATTGGTTTTCATCATCCTGGTCTTGTTTGCAGTCTGCTTTTTCCCATATTACATCTTCCGAAACATCAATCTGCTCTCCAGGGTGTGGCAGCTAAAAGGAAGCTGCACGCAGACCCTGAGGGACCTCTATATCTCCTACCAGGTCACCAGGGGCTTGGCCAGCTTGAATAGCGCCATTAACCCTCTGCTGTACCTTGTGACCAATGAAAACTTTGTATCTAGGTTCCGCCAGATGCAGAAAAAAGCCTGGCACACATTTGTGTATCTGGGCAGACAAAATGCCATGCCCGAAATCAATATGCTAAACATAACACAAAGCAAAGAACAGGATGACTTCTCTGATGAATTATAAGTAATGCGGGAAGTTCCCTCTGTCCTGGTAGGTTGTGTCCAAGCACGTCTTCTATTACAATCTACAATGCCTTTGCCATATCCTTCTATAGACTATTGTGCATTGCCATATACCATCTGGAGTGAGAACCACAACACTGGGACATGGGAGGCATCTGTTACAATCTGCCACCTACAACACTGCCGCCATCTCTTCCCAGAGATGCCGAGCATTGCTTTGTACTAAATGGAGGGAAAAACCACAACACCGAGACATAGCAAATTTCTGTTACCACCTACAATGTTGCCGATATGTATTCCTATAGATGCTGAGCATTGCCATATACCACCTGGAGTGAGAACCCCAACACTAGGACATGGGAGGCATCTTTTACAGTTTGCCACCCACAATGGTGCCACCATGTCTTCCCATAGATTTCGAGCATTGCCTTATACTAACTAGAGGAAGAACCACAACACTGCGATATGGCAAACCTCTGTTACCACCTACAACGTTGCTGCTATGTCTTCCCATAGATGCTGAGAAATGTCATATACCACTTGAAGGGAGGACCACAGCACCAGGACATGTCAACCCTCTATTACCATATACTGCCCACAACACTGCCGCCATGTCTTCACTTAGAGGCCGAGCATAGAGGATAAGGCACACTTCTATTCCCATCTACCACCATATCTTCCCATAGATGCTGAGCATTGCCATATACCACCTGGTGGAAGAGTCACAACACTGGGACATGGCAGGCTTCTATTATCATATACCATCTACATCACTGCTGCCATGTGTTTCCAGAGATGCCTAGCTTTGTCATATACCACCTGGAGCAAAAATACAGCACCAAAACAAGGCAGGCTTCCATTACCATCTACCCCCATGTTTTCCCATATATGCTGAGCATGTCCATATATTACCTGGAGGAAGAACCAAAACATCAGGAGATGGAAGGATTTTGTTACCACCTACCACCTACATTGCTGGCACCATGTTCTCCCATAGATACCAAGCATTTCCATATACTACCTGTAGCGAGAACCAGAACACCATGACATGGCAGGCTTCTATTCTCATCTACCACCATATCTTCCCATA
The DNA here is from genome assembly GCA_018402905.1 of Glandirana rugosa. NCBI lineage: Eukaryota > Metazoa > Chordata > Amphibia > Anura > Ranidae > Glandirana > Glandirana rugosa. Next base: position 196,827 of record BLSH010069051.1, on the reverse strand, counting down.
GATGCTGGGCATTGCCATATATCGCCTGGAGGTAGAACCACAACACTGGGACATGTCAGGTTGGCACCCATCTAGTGGCACCCTCAAGATATGCTGCTTGTCCCTTACCCAGTAAGGTATAATTGGTGCAAAGGCAGATTGGCCCACTCATAGATTATATAGAAATGATTACCAAGAATATCATAATCTACTCATTTTAGGATGTATGGTTGAAAAATGAAAATATCTTTCAATCAAATGCAAGAGATATTATTTGGAAGACAAAATTGTAGATTGTATGGCCAGCTTCACCATCTACTTAGACTTAATGAAAACTTTTGTAACTGACCCAGTCATTGTTTCTCACAACTTCATTCAAATTACCTGGATACATCGGATCTTATGTAATTCGTCTACTATTTTATGTATAGTACATTTAGAAGATGGTACAATCCTATTGCAATATGTGAAGAGCAGTAGACTGAGATCTGTTCATACACAGGCAGATGAATGTCACTCTAGGGAAAATATACTGCTATCTCTGAAATGTACCTAAAGGGAATGTATAGTGTGTATATTCTGTAAATGAGATCAGCATGATGCATAGTCCTGTCAATGTGTTTTTATGTTTTAAAGCCTTGATTCTAATGTATATAGGCACATGGCATTGGTGTGCACAGCCTATTGCATTAGGGTGTGCACCCCAGAGCACAAACACACATGTGTGTATAGTAGCAAAGCAGTGGACGGTGTCAAGTAGAGCAAAGATTGGTGTCAGTAGGTCAGTGGGTGGTGTAAGCAGTTGTTTATTTTTTATTATTTTTAAATTTTTACAATATTATTTTTTATTAATTGTTTTTACATTTTTTTTTTAGGAGCCCCGTTATGGGGCTTTGGTGAAATATCAAGGGTCTAAACAGACCCCTGATGTCTCACTTTTGAGACAGAGAAGGAAACGTTGTACAGAGATTCCCCAGTCCCATTCTCTGCAGAGACAGAGTGTGATGCCACTGAGGGCTTCCTTTTGTGGAAAATCTAGATATCTGTAAAAATGTTATTTTCTTGTTTTATTGCTGCTGTTTTTTTTGTTTTGTTTTGTTTTGTTTTGTTTTGTTTTTTGCAATTTCCCGTCTTTACCTGTCCCAAAAACAAGCTTTGAAAATAATGTGAATGTTAAATAAAAATTACCTTAAGATGAACACTGCCCTAACAGTATGAAATATTTATTGTACTTTCCTTGCATGGTACAGGGAGACAAGATAATGTCTTGTTTGCAGGCCCTCTTTGTTACTGCTACCAGATGACAATGTTGTTGTTCTCTCTAGTGCTGTGGCCTGATGATCATTTCTAGTCTGTTGGTTCTCACTCGTGCTGTGGCTAGATTACAATTTCTGGTCTGTTTGTTCTCCCTGATGTAGGATTGCCACATCATCCCTTTAATCCAGGACACATATGAATTGCACAGGTTCTGAGGCTAATTTTAATGCAGATGAGGCACCAAGTGAGGTTAATTACCACCTTAATCAGCCACAGAACCTGTGAAATGAATAGGTGTCCTGGATTAAAGGGATGATGTGGCAACCCTACCCTGATGCTAGGGCCAGGTGACAATGTCTTGCTTGCAGGTTCTCTCTGCCACCAAAAATGTCCTGTCTGCTGGCTCTGCCTCATGCTGCCGCCAGGTAACAATGCCTGGTGCTGCCACCAAGAATGTCCTGTCTGATGGCTTTGCCTCGTGCTGCCACCAGGTAACAATGTCCTATCTGTGGGTTCTCTTTGGTGCTGCCACCAGGTGATAATATCCTGTTGGTTTTCTTTGGTGCTGGTGTTATGTTGCCATGCCCTATCAGGGGGGTTCTCTCTGGTGCTACTGCCAGGGGATAATTATGGTGGACTCTGTGTGAACAACCTTAAGTCAACCATGTCCTTTTTAAGATTCCCAGTTTAAGGCAGCGCTAATGTGCATCCCCAACTGCTATGGAAATCCAATATGAAAACGTGATAGCCAAGGTCCCACACACTCCATCTCAAGAAAAAACAGCCTAACTCAAAACAGTTATGTGTTCTGTACTTAAAAGTAATGCTCTGCTCCAGGTCCTTTCATCCTTACCACTAGCAATGGGTGCCAACATCCAGAACATGCCCAATCTCACATGCCATATGACACTGGGAAGCCGTACAGCGGCATTGTCTAACCAAAAAGCCCCACCTGGCCTCATTTTCCTTTGTAGACTGTACAACAATACAGAGTGAAATGCATCATTGGAAGGAATCAGGTGGAGTATAGTGGGTTGGATAGTGTGTTGTAAATCTTCCTTCCTATTGGAAGACGTATCCCATGTTTTGTCCTCTGCTAGCAGTGGAGCAGACATGACACTCATGTACTATCTGTGGAAGACACTCCTGTAACCTCCATAAAAGAGCCCCAGCAAGATGATGCTGATTGCTTGGGATGGAGGGTGATGGGATCTGGGCTGCCATGTTATCACACTGGATTTCCATAGGAGTTAGGTCTGGAGATGCACGTTAGCGCTGCCTTGTCCTGTCCTTGGGAATCTTTAGAAAGACCTGGTTGACCTAAGGTCATCCACACAGAGTCCACCAAATTAGTGTTGTGTGAATGAAGGTTACTATTACTTATTAAGGGGTAGCTCCACCTAAAATGGATATTTTCATTTTTTTAGATCGAGAAGGGATAAACCACCTCGTGGTTTCTTCTCTCTCAAAGACTCTGCGGTGTTATCTCCATTCTGAGTTTCCAGATCGAAGAGGTCCCACCATCCGTGTTGACTGTCTTTTCATATTGTGCAGAATTGTGCTCCAGAGATATTGGTGACCCAATGTAGGAGGAAGCAAAGCCAAAGATGTGCATTTGCTGAAGTTGGGGAGGTGACCTACCAGACTATAGGGCCTCATACACACGGAGGATTTTTTTACCGCCGCATTTTTTTAGTGTTTTTTGCAGCTCGCCATGTTATTCAATGGCCCCATACAAACGCTAACGCATTCCGAGGCTGTAGAGTTATAGCGTTTTTGACGCTGAGCCAGCAAAATGCTCACTAACGCATTAACGCTGATGCTAAACGCAGACAAAATCGTGATTTTTGCCTGACGTCGGTCCCGACGTTTTGCTATTACACCCGTGTGTATGAGGCCTTAATGAAATATCACTTGTGTTTGGGCTAATAGTATAGACAAGGACTCACCCAAGCTCTACTGCATTCTTACAGAATAATGGTCTGAGTATCGGTGCTCAGGCTTGTTGTGTCCCACATACAGCAACTTGGAAGAAAAAATTGTGGCAACTCAAATGCTTCTTCTGTTGAATCTGTATTTGGCACGAACTGCAATGCTACATCTGAAAACGCTAACATGTTTCGGCCAAAGCCTTCCTCATAGCAAGGTTGCTATGATGAAGACTTCGGCCGAAACATGTTAGCGTTTCAGATGTAGCATTGCTGTTCATGCCAAATAAAGATTCAACAGAAGAAGCATTTGAGTTTCCGGCATTTTTTCTTCCTGTTTGGGCTAATGCTCCCACGATTATAGATTATATATTAATTAGAGATTTTTCTGCTATTCCTGAATTTAAAGGAAACCTGTAATTAAACTGAAAATTCTAGATGCCGGACATGCTTATCCAATGCCTTCAATACTATGTGTACCTATCCATGAAGAGGTGGGAAGCAAAAATTCCACAAGTGTCATTTTCAGGAGAAGCTCAGCAATGGCAGGCTTGGATCATGACTGGTTCTCCTTGGTATATGACTGTTGTGTTGTTGGCGGATTGCACCTAGAGGGTGATAGATAATCCTGAGGGGAATTGTATCCTGGAGACGGTGATGTTCTTTGAGTGGTTTACATTCCCTCTTCTTGTTGATGACATTTTAATCCAACTTATAAATCATGGCTTGGCCTCACAATGTAAACGCAGAAAAGAGCGCAGACTCTAGCATCATCCCGCCAACTATATAGTAGTGAAGGGAGAGAAGTAAACTTCTTGCAGATGAACAGGGAATGTACTGGGACACATCCAGACACAAGACCCGACCCAAAAAAAGATGAAGCAAATAGAGTGCACCGGATAAATCACCCTTTAATCAATAAAATAGGAATAAAAATGCACTGAAAAAGTGGCAGCTTGATATGCTCTGATCTGAAAGTGTATTTGTACTCAAATTTTATTGATTAGATCAGTGGTTCTCAACTCCTGTCCTCGGGACCCACCAACAGGCCAGGTTTGCAGGATAACTGAAATACATCACAGGTGATATCATTTGCTGCTCAGTGATTGCAGTATTCTAGTCTGCATCCCCCCAAGGTAATACTTAAAATCTGGCCTGTTGGTGGGTCCTGAGGACCGGAGTTGAGAACCACTGGATTAGAGGGTGAGTTATCTACACTATTTGCCTTGCTTTGTTTGCTTCCGCTTTTATTTCTAATTATATTGTCTATGGATTTCGATGGCGATGGAAAGGATGAGCCGCTTGTCCAGGGGGCAGGCAAGCGCATTACATTTGAAGATTCTACTAATAAAATAGGAGATTCTTACAGCAAAACGCGTGATAATGGCAGGCCTGCAGCTGATTCAGTTTAATCGTGATCACTTCACAATACACAGACTCAAACCCTAATGGCAATCATCACAATACCTGGGCAACAAACGAGCAATAGTTACAATACGCAAGCAAAAATGGCAATCAAGACAATTTGTGGGACACAAACAGACAATAGTTACAATATGTGGGCAACAAAGGGCAATAGTTATGTAGCACCTTCTACTGCTAGAATTGTAGATAGGTTTTTTGGTGTTTAACTGCTTCCCGACCGCGCGCCGTCTTTTCACGGCGGCAGTCGGGGAGCTGGGCGCGAATCGCCGTAAATATACGGCGATTTGCATATTGGCCACCAGGGGGCGCGCGCGCGCTGCCGGCGGCGCGCGCGCGCACCCGCCGCACTCCTGAGGAGTGTGCCCGCGGCTCGGGCGGACCCGATGTCCGCCGGCGAGCCGCGATGAGCGGCTACAGGGAAAAGAAGGGGAACCGCCGATGTAAACACGGCGGTTCCCCGCCCTGTCAGTGGGGCATGGGTGATCTACTGATCCCTGTCACTGGGATCAGTTAGATCTCTCATGCCCATGTTAGCCCAACCCCCCCACAGTAAGAACACAGCCAGGGAACACAGTTAACCCCTAGCTCCCCCCCCCAGGTTAACCCCTTCACTGCCAATGACATTTATATAGTAATCAGTGGACATTTAAATTTCTGATCGCTGAATAAATGTCATTGTTCCCAAAAAAGTGTCAAAAATGTCCGACATGTCCGCTGAAATATCGCAGTACCGCTAAAAATCGCAGATCGCCGCCATTACTAGTAAAAAATAAAAAAAAAATAAAAACCCCAGAAATGAATTCTCATCATCCGTAAACGCGGCCACTTTTGCGCAAACCAATCAATAAACGCCGATTGCGATTTTTTTTATCGCAAATATGAGGAAGAATATAAATCGGCCAAAAACGGTGAAAAAAAATGTTTTTTTATATTTTTTTTTTGGATTTGAATTTTAGCAAAAAGTAAGAAATTTGGGTTTTTTTGCAAAATGGTCGCTCTTCTTTTGTTTATAGCGGCGATCAGAAATGACGCAGAGGCGATCAAATACCACCAAAAGAAAGCTCTATTTGTGGGAAAAAAAGGACGCAAATTTTGTTTGGGTACAACGTCGCACGACCGCGCAATTGTCAGTTAAAGCGACGCAGCGCCGAATCGCAAAAAGTGCTCTGGTCCTAAAGCTGCAAAACCTTCCGGGGCTGAAGTGGTTAAGTGTAGCAAAATTTGTGCAGGCTTGGCTGTAGCCTAGCCTGTCTGTTTTTTCCTGCGTTGGGCAGAGATCCAGGGAGAGATGGGTGACTCACAGGCAGCATCACTGAGACCTTCCCCCTACTTCTATAATGTGCTGGAACCTTCTAGAAAGATGGGAGGGGAAGTAAGGTGGAGCTGCCTGGAGTATTCGGAGGGCCCTGACCAATTCCCAACTTGGGCTGGCAGGGGGCAGCCCAGCTGGGGAGGAGAGTTAGGGTGGAAGCTGGAGGTGGAGTGTTAGGCTGTCATGGCCTTTGAGGGAGCTCCCCAGTCTGGTTGGGGGGGGGTGACCTTGGGCCTGGGCTTGAATGCTGATGGGACCTTCCAAAACCACGGAGGTGTCCTGGACAGGAGGCACTGGGAACAAGGTGAGGAAAGCAGGAGAACACTTCCGGGCAAGCCTCCAGGAGGACAAGGAACAGCCAAGAGGGCTGGCGAGTGACACACAGTCAGGAGGAGTGGGAGGCATGCCTGAGAGGACTGGGATGGAGCAGTCTGGGATGGGTGCAGAGCCACTCAGGAGGACTGTGGCAGTGGAAAGGGGCAGCTGCAGCCAGGAAGGCTGGCAGTGCCTGAAGAGGTCGTACTGGAAGTAGTAGCCACATGTAGGACAGCTAGCACTAAGAACTACCATATTTTTGCTACACCATAGGGGCCCACCTGCAAAGGGCATTTGCTTTGGGCCTTACAGAGCCAGTGCCAGGTCCCCACATCAGTGCTAGCTGGTCCTGGGAGTGATAGTCTGCAAGCAAGTGTATGTGCTGGAGGTTGAGGAGAAGAGATTGTATATACAGGAGTGTATATAGTTAAGTCCCTACCAAGTTTCTTCAATCAAGTAGGCATCCTCCTAGGTGCAACTACAGAATCACACATCGTATATATACGTGATTCTACACAGGAGGGCCCCCGTGTAGCAGTACAGTATATCTGCTATAGGGTTAAGCTGATACTGTAACACACAAACAATTCAAATTTCTTGTTTCTTTATTGTATCACTGTATTTGCTGAAAGAGATCTACAGCAGCAGGATTATAAAGAAAAAAACACCTTATACGGATATTACATACACTATATTACCAAAATTATTGGGACACCTACACATGAACCTTCATGGCATCCCAGTCTTAGTCCATAGGGTTCAATATTGAGTTGGCCCACCCTTTGCAGCTATAACAGCTTTAACTCTTCTGGGAAGGCTGTCCACAAGGTTTAGGAGTGTCTATGGGAATGTTTGACCATTCTTCCAGAAGCGCATGGGAGAGGTCAGGCACTGATGTTGGATGAGAAGGCCTGGCTCGCTCTAATTCACCCCAAAGGTGTCCTATTTGGTTGAGGTCAGGACTCTGTGCAGGCCAGTCAAGTTCCTCCACCCCAAACTCGCTCATCCATGTCTTTATGGACCTTGCTTTGTGCACTGGTGGGCAGTCATGTTGGGACAGGAAGGGGCCATCCCCAAACTGTTCCCACAAAGTTGGGAGCATGAAATTGTCCAAAATGTCTTGGTATGCTGACGCCTTATGAGTTCCCTTCATAATCCCCCCTATACCAAATGATTTGGACCAGTGCACAAAGCAAAGTCCATAAGGACATGGATGAGTGAGTTTGGAGTGGAGGAACTTGACTGGCCTGCACCTCAACCCGGCTGAACACCATTGGGATGAGTTAGAGCGGAGACTGCGAGCCAGGCCTTCTTGACCAACATCAGTGCCTGACCTCACAAATGCGCTTCTGGAAGAATGGTCAAACATTCCCATAGACACTCCTAAACCTTCTGGACAGCCTTCCCAGAAGAGATGAAGCTGTTATAGCTGCAAAGGGTGGGCCAACTCAATATTGATCCCTATGGACTAAGACTGGGGTGACATTAAAGTTCATGTGCATGTAAAGGCAGGCGTCCCGATACTTTTGGTAATATAGGGTAAATATAACACAACCACTAACCCTTCTCTCTCACGTCACTCTTTCATGTGAATTTGTCTACCTTTCTCACCTCTCAAACCACACCAATGAACTTTCTGGGTAGGATATGATCAACAGGAAACTTTATTTTTTACAGAAGAACACACCCAAATGTACCAAAACCCAGAAAACCACCCTTCAGAGTGTGCTGGGGGGAGCACGTCCTCTATATGAGCTCTGCAAGGCATAGCGGTGACAATTTCAGGTGGATGTGCAACGTGAATTATAGTTATCAAAATATGGAATAAAATCATAGTGAATCTTTTGTCTTTCTACACCAGGAGATCAAACACAAGAACATATTTTGGGGGGGAAGTATGGAGCCAGATTTCATACTTTTGGAGATCTTGTTGCTATCTACCCGTCACAAGGCTGTGGTATATTGGTTGGGCAGCAAAGAGTTTATAGTGGATGATTCATTTCCACATCTGTTGTATGTTAATCATTATCCTGTGCGAATAGGGCAACCCGCCCAGTGTAAACTGCAGGAGACATCGCTGGGTCTTGCCAAGTCTCGTGTGTTTGGGCTATGTCATACACCAACAGATGTCAGGGAAATAACAATCTCGCATGGTTCCTCCAATAAGCTGATGCTGGTGTGAGGCCTTCCATAGGCGACCCAAGTGATGTTTTTGGGCCTGTTGTAAAAAAAAAAAAAATCTATAAAATTTGGGTTGGGAACCCAAGCTGCACAATGTACACTTATGGTGGCATCATCTGGGTATGATTGTACTCTCAGAATGTTGGCATAAAAAAAAACATGCAGTCGTGACATCATGGTAAATGAGAAGTTGACAGCGGTACTTTTAGACACGCACGATAAATTCCTCCGGGTCTGGCAGCCATGGATCTCCCAGGCCTTCCCTTCGAGATTTGACAGCTCCTTGTTGCATCTTTAGGGCTCTGCCAGGGCCGCGCCTCATGGGTGGACTCACTCCTTCACTTCTTTCTCTTTTTCCCCTCTTTTCTCCTTACTCTGCTCTCTCCTTTTTCTGATTTTTTTCCTTTTTCCCCTCTTTCTCTCCCTCTTTCTCCCTTTTCCTATTTTTATTTAACCAATGTAATAGGCCCTTTTTAACTCGGCTGGGTTGCGGGTCACCGGAACCTAGGCGGGTCCCACATGCCGGGGATGTCCCGGACTGGGCGATAATGCAATTAATGAACTGGCAGGTCTCATACCATCGGGATCACAATAATGTTCCCTATATGTTACACTTTTTATACTGTCTTTTTCTTTCCTCATTTTGGTACAATTTAACTATTCCCTGTCAATTTCATATGCAATAATACAATGGACTGTATTGTTATAATTTCCAAAATCTGTAAAAAAAACAGCTTTCCTGTTTGTTGCATTGGTTTCTATTAATAAACTACTTTTTAAAAAAAAAAAAAAAAAAAAAAAAAAAAACATGCAGTCAGTTTTAGAGCTTAAAATGCAGTTACAAATGCGAATGCAAGAAAAAAAAATTAATTTCAATGAGTGTATCTTACACCCTCAGCTCAAAAAGGGGGGCCCAGGCACCTGCTGAGAAGGAGGGCTGGCTGCACTGTCTTATTGCAGACATTGATCCTCTTCTGCCTTCCCCTGCAACGCTGACAGCTTCTCCTCCTCTTTCTCCCTCCAGCTGCACTGCAGAGAGATTGATTCTAGCACAGGCTAGAACCTTCCATCTGCTGTCCAGTCCCCCCTGCAGGCTTCCCTCTTCTCCTCTCCCGCCGGAAGCTTCTGTGGGCACACAGGGGGATTTTTCAGGATAGAGAGTGGGGCAAGTGGCTGGTAAATATGTTGTTTACTGGCCCCTTCCTTTCCTAAATGAACACAGTGAGCGATCACTACCAATCAGTCCTGTGCCCATTCATTGCTAAAGCATAGTAAATTGTGTTTACTATGCTTCAGTTTGTGAAAGAGCAGAAAGCCTCAGAGCGCTTTCTATGCATTCATCTGCACAGCTGAGGTTACAGAGAAAGGGACTGATAAATCTACAGCATGTCCTCAGTCACTCTCGGCCGAGTTGGGGGGGGGGGGGCTGTCAGGTACGCTGTATGGGCTCTGTGATTTCTAACAGCAGCCTTGATTACGAGGGCATGTTAACGCACATGTGGAACCACATACTCAACCAGGGGAGGGAGAGGTTTATGCTCACAATACCACAGGACATCTATGCACTTTCCTGGTTCCACCGCCACTCTTAAAATGGTTGTAAAGTCTTTTTCTGACATTTGTTGCTTACAAGTTAAAATCAGTATTTTTTTGCTAGAAAATGACTTAGAACCCCCAAACATTATATATATATATGTGTTTTCTAGCAGAGATCCTGGAGAATAAAATGGCAATTGTTGCAATATTTTATGTCACACGGTATTTGCGCAACGGTCGTTCAAACGCAATTTTTTTTTTGGAAGAAATACACTTTCATGAATTAAAAAAAAAAGCAAAACAGTAAAGTTAGCCCAATTCTTTTGTAGAATGTGAAAGATGATGTTACGCTGAGTAAATAGATACCTAACATCTCATGCTTTATAATTGTACTCACTTGTGGAATGGCGACAAACTATGGTACTTAAAAATCTCCATAGGCGACGCTTTAAAAAAGTTCTACAGGTTACCAGTTACAGAGGAGGTCTTGCACTAGAATTATTGCTCTCGCTCTAACGATTGCGGCGATACCTCACATGTGTGGTTTTAACACTGTTTACATTTGTGGGCGCGACTTAGGTATGCGTTCGCTTCTGCACGTATTTATTTTATTTTTTAATTATTTTTACACTGTCCCTTTAATTTTTTTTTTTTGGATCGTTTTTATTGCTGTCACTAGGAATGTAAACATCCCTTGTGACAGTAATAGGCAATGACAGGTACTCTTTATGGAGGGATCTGGGGTCCCTCCTTTGCACTTAAAAGCATTCAAAATGCCAAGTTTGGCTGTTTTGAATACTGACATCTTTTAAAATTTGACGCCTTTAAGTCTTCAGTAAAGCGGAAGTGATGTTATGACATTGCTTCCGGGTTACTAAAAATCTGAAACCCAATCAAAGCCGATACTGGCTTCGTTTGGGTCTCCGGCCAGCCGGCGGACATGCCGGGTGGTCGCTCAGGCCTCCCGGTGGGACGGGAGAGCCCAGGCAAGCCGCAGAAGGCAGCTGGTGGGGGGGCGTCCCCTCCCACTGCTTGGGATAAAGATCGAGCGGCTGCTTAGCTCCATCGGTTGTTATCCTTAGTCAGCTCTAAAAAATGGTACGGGGGTGATGCTTGCAGCTGCATGCATCACCCCCATACAACCCCTTCAAGCTGAGGCCGCATATTTGCATTACGCTCGTGGGAAGGGGTTAAAAAAAACCTGCAAGGTAAAGGCATAATGTGCTAGCATGCATCGCATACTAGCACATTATGAAATACCTAAGAATGAAGCCCTCCAGTGGCACGCTGTCATCGCTAACAGGGCTTCCATCTTGACCTGGTCTTCCTTCCATCTACCTGACTGCCCGAGCCACAATAATGTCATTCCTGAGCATGTGGGCAGGAGTCATGGGCACAGCACACAGCTCTGAAGGAATAGCACTGGTATGCCATTCCTTCAGAGTGCATGCACCAGCGAGTGTGTGAATATCACTGTACCTACAGGTAAGCCTTATTTTAGGCTTACCTGTAGGTTCAAGTCCAAAAAAGAAGTTTACTACCACTTTAAGTGAGTTCTCCAGACCAGATCCTTAGCTCCAGAAGGATTTGCAAATAGGACCCCTAGCTATATCATATCTGGAACCTCGATGAACATGCAGCAAACGGTTGCAGAGCGGCAGATCCCCTGAGGCTGGGAACTCCTCCAGCAGGACTGGACTCCGGCTACTCCAGGCCTAAGATTGTTTATGTCGCTCTCCAGCCACCTACTGGGCACACCCCCTCAGGGATTGGCTGAAGCACCTTACATATTCACACCGCTTGCAGTCTTTGCCCATATTTTAGCATTGCTATGGAGTTTTCTTCGCTTTAAAGCAGAACTCCGGGCAAAAACTTCTTTACATGTTCTTGTTGATGATTTCCTACTTTCACTGAATATGTCATCCATCTTCTGGTTCACTCAGTAGTTGCTCTAAAATAACCTATTCATTTCCAAATCAATCCTGTTTTATAAAAGACCAGTGGCTGCTATGCCTTCTATTCCCACAGCCAATGGTCTTGGCACATCTCTTCTGTAGTTCTTTCTCCAGGATGCAGTGATATAATTCAGCCCCACTTGCAGTGGTGGGCAGACCAGGCCTCTAAGACACATTCAACATGTACAGGCCAAGTGTACCTGCCCACATTCACTACAATTCCCTGTGGTTGATGGGAACTGTAGTTTGCTTTTACTGCAGAGAGAGAGGGCAGAGTGTATGATGTAATCCCTGCTGTTACACCTCCTCCTTGGAAGAGCAGATGCTGTGATCTTTTGGATTACAGAGATGAGGTCATGAAAATTCAATTAGACTTTTCTCCTAAAAGGACTTTCACAGGTGATTTTTTGCCTATCCTGGAGTTCTCCTTTAAAACTAGTGGCGGCCATTCATTAGGGGCACTGCCTCCCCTATCCATATGTCTGGCCCTCTGACCTACATGTAGGGCACCAGATGCATGGATTACAATCAGGATTTTTTCGTTTTTTTGAAGCACGAGATTAAAGCCAGAGGCTCTAATAGGCTTTAAAAAAGTGTTGGCTCAGGGCGCAGAGCACTGCGCCCGAAGCCCACCCAGTTGTGGGACAAAGTAAATTAATATTTGCTATTGTAACACTGATTCTCCTCCCAACCAATCAGGAAGCAGGTCATGAGACCCATCACCAGATTGGCCGAAAGGAGATCGAAAGATTGCTCTTCTCTGCACTTTCTCCAGTTGCCCGATATCCTTTTTGTGAAAGGGTGTCCAAAACTGAACTGCATATTCCAGATGAGGTCTCACTAATGATTTTTACAGGGGCAAAACATTATCTCTCTCTCTTGAGTCCATACCTCACTTAAAGCGGTAGTAAACCCCCAAAGCCTATAATAAGGCTTACCTGTAGGTAAAATGAATATCTCCTAAATCTGTATGGTTTAGGAGAGATTCTCACTGCATGCTTTAATACAAGAAAGTACTTTGGAAACCGCAGCTTGGCATTGCATGCCATTATTAAGCTTATGATCTACCAAAACCCCCAAATCCTTCTCCACTATGGATTCCCCCAGTTGTACTCCCCCTAGTTTGTATGATGCATGTATATTCTTAGCCCCCAAGTGCATAACTTTACATTTATCAACATTAAATCTCATTGGCCACACAGTTGCCCAATTAGACAGTGCATTGAGGTCGGCTTGTAAATTGGAGACATCCTGCAAGGACGTTATTCCACTGCATAGCTTGGTGTCATCTGCAAACACTGAAATGGTACTTTTAATCCCAGACCCAATATCATTTATAAATATATGTAAATATATATATAAAATAAATAGTATTTATAATATTATAAATATATTAGGGTCAGGGGTCCCAGGGCTGTTGCCTATATCAGCTAATATACAGGGCTATGCCTAAATTTGAGAAGTACAAGACAGTAAACCAGGTGTTGCGTGCCATGCGTGTTTACAGTCCCGGTCATACTACTTTATTATGAAGTGAAATTCTACCTGAAATGTGAACTTAGCCTTTAAAAATGTTCTGTGGTTTTCCACTTTGTGCCCCTGCACTGTACATTTGCATTTTTCAAGTCAAATCTTCCAACACCCGATACTATACATCTCGTGGCACCTAACCACTTCTGCAAAACCATGTACCCCACAGTAAAAATGAAAGGAATCATAATGAATAGATGTACTGCACACCCCCTGTCCCACCCCCTTAACCACTTCAATACCAGGCACTTAGAACACTTTACTACCAGACCAATTTTCACTTTTCAGTGCTATTGCGCTTTGAATGACAATTGCGCGGTCGTGCGACGCTGTACCCGAAAAAAGTTTTTATCATTTTGTTCCCACAAATAGAGCTTTCTTTTGGTGGTATTTGATCACCCCTGCGGTTTTTATTTTTTGCGCTACAAATAAAAAAAGACCGAAAATTTTGAAAAAAAAAATAAATCTCTATTTTTGTCACAAAACTTTGGAAATAAGTAAATTTTCTCCATCACTGGTGGGCACTGATGAGGCTACACTGACGGGCACTGATGTGGCAGTACTGATTCGCACTGATGAGGCGGCACTGATGAGGTGGCACTGATGAGGTGGCATTAATATGCAGCGATGATGAGCACTGTTAGGCGGCACTGATAAGCAGCACTGAATGGTACTGAGAGGTGGCACTGATATACAGCACTGATGGGCACTGACGGACACTGCTAAGCGGCACTGATGGGCACTAATAGACAGCACTGATTGGCACTCATAGGCGGCACTGGGCACTGATAGGTGGCACTGATGGGCACTGATAGGTGGGCACTGGTAGGTGGCAATGGTGGGCACTGATATGTGGCACTGGTATGCATTGATAGGGGCACTGGTGGGCACTGATAGGGGCACTGGTGGGCACTGGTGGGCATATACATTGATAGGGGGCTCATTCCCTGGTGGTCTGAGTGAAGGTGGCACTGAGCAGTATGTCACTTACCTGGAGGTCTAGGGGGGTCTCCCTGGTGGTCCAGATCGGCTCCCTGGTGGTCCCTGGTCGGCTCCCTGGTGGTCCTGGGTGGGCACATCCCTGGTGGTCCCTGGGCAGGCTCCCTGGTGGTCTGGGTGGCGATCCGAGGGAGGGCTGTGCTGATAAATCATCAGCACAAACCCTCCCTGTCAGGGATGCAGCCGATCGGCTCTCCCCTCATCAGGTCTGCAGACCTGAGTACAGGAAAGCCGATAAACGGCTTTCCTGTATTACACTGTGACCAGCCGTGATTGGTCACGGCTGGTCACATGGTAAAGTGCTTCGGATCGAAGCACTTTACCGAGATCGGCATTGCGGGGGGTCAGACTGACCCCCCACACCACCGATCGCCGCGATGCGCGCCCCCCCGGGCGCGCGGCGGCTTGTTATCCTGAGGACGTCATATGAAGTCCAGTCAGGATAACTAAGCCACTTCCCGGCCGTCATTTTGATTACGGCGGTCGGGAAGTGGTTAAAGGAGAATTATACAAAAAAATGGTTATTTAAACCCATAAGTGCCTTTTTTTACCACTATTATCCCTTTATATTGGCTTTTGGAATTTACGAATGCAGCAATTTATAAATTGGATGAAAGATTTAGCACTGGGAAACACTTTTTTAAAGATAAATGGTGCATTTTATATACAACTCTATAGATCAGACCAACATGAGGGACAAATGAGGAGGAAAGAGGAACAGAGGGACATTGCTCCAAATCAGGGACAGCTGTGAACAAGGCGTTACTGCCGAAACGCGTTGGTTTGTTTGTACATGGTCATTGCACAATAAACCTAATCGCAAGCATTTCCGGAGTGCCGATTCATATTTTTTAAATATCATTGAACTGTATTGTATTGTAATTGTACTGTCTGCCCTAATGTTGTAAAACGCTGCGCAAACTGTCGGCGCTATGTAAATCCTGTATAATAATAATAATAAGATAATAATTCCAAATTTTCTTTCTTATTTTCGAATTTCCGAATTTAGAATTTCCGACTTTTCGAAACTTCTGATTTTTTACTCCCGAATTTCAAATTTAGAATTATCGAATTCCGAATTTTCAAATTTGCGATTTCCGGAATTTTCGAATTCCCGAAAAAATAAAAAAATGAACGGAGCGAAAGCAAACTAACTTTTCAGCCGTGCACATGTCTACTTTACACCCCCTACATCCATCATCCGCTTATTAACAAGCACTTCTACACCCCCTACATGCATCATCTGTACTTTGTGAATGAGCTCTACATCTGTCAATGGGCACTTCATCCCCTTCTTGTCACTCTTCTTCCATCATCCAGACTTGGATGCTTATGTTGGCAACTCATGATATCAGCATGTCTCCTCATTACACCGTAAGCTCTAAGCAGATGAGTATGACCAATATAAGATTTTCTTGCGCCTGTGCCTCGCACTTTCACAGTTATGTCTGTATGTTAATATTTGTATAGGTTGGATTTTGGAAATGGCGCCAGGGCTTGTAAATCATTTCAGTCTGATGACAATATTCCCTTCCTCAGAGTTTGTCTTCTTCTCCGTGATGTAAATACAGAAATTTCCTCTGAGGTGTATTTTAGGGTCCTATAAAAATCCCAAGAGGGACAGTTTAGATAAGTATATATAAACCTGTATTGGAGAAGAGCCAGCTGTCCACAAAGGGAACACTGTAATGCATATGTATGACAGCCTCGCATATGAATGATCTTGGTTGGCATGGGCGCATAAATAAATTGTCTTTTTTTTTTTTACCAAACTCTAATATCTTCAGACATTTCATGGAGCCTTCTGGAGCCTTTAGTGCTAATCTGTATGCTATTTTCTGCATAATGCTATGGTTGGTGGCGGTGTAGAAAGATATACCTTGGCCTCATGCCAGGGATAGGCACGGACCAAGGCTGTGGCGGACATTTTCCAAAGTACTGACCTTAGTGAAGGACACCAACATACATTTCAAATTAAAACCTTCCCAAAACACGGTCTACTCTACTGGCCTAGTTCTACAAGTACGATTACGTTTAAAATAACATTTATATAAAGACATCATCATCATCATTGGTGTCAGTAGGAGGAATAGTGTCCCATCATTGGTGTCAGTGGGAGGAATAGTGTCCCATCATTGGTATCAGTGGGAGGAATAGTGCCCCATCATTGGTGTCAGTGGGAGGGATAGTGTCCCATCATTGGTGTCAGTGGGAGGAATAGTGCCCCATCATTGGTGTCAGTGGGAGGGATAGTGCCCCCTCATTGGTGTCAGTGGGAGGAATAGTGTCCCATCATTGGTGTCAGTGGGAGGAATAGTGTCCCATCATTGGTGTCAGTGGGAGGAATAGTGCCCCATCATTGGTATCAGTGGGAGGAATAGTGCCCCATCATTGGTGTCAGTGGGAGGGATAGTGTCCTATCATTGGTGTCAGTGGGAGGAATAGTGCCCCATCATTGGTGTCAGTGGGAGGGATAGTGTCCCATCATTGGTGTCAGTGGGAGGAATAGTGTCCACCCTGTGATAAGGAGGGTGACTGTGGTTACTACCCTGTGA
>BLSH010069051.1:159562-179791 GCA_018402905.1 Glandirana rugosa | reverse complement strand
CATCTAAAACCTTCCCAAAACACGGTCTACTCTACTGGCCTAGTTCTACAAGTACGATTACGTTTAAAATAACATTTATATAAAGACATCATCATCATCATTGGTGTCAGTAGGAGGAATAGTGTCCCATCATTGGTGTCAGTGGGAGGAATAGTGTCCCATCATTGGTGTCAGTGGGAGGAATAGTGCCCCATCATTGGTGTCAGTGGGAGGAATAGTGCCCCATCATTGGTGTCAGTGGGAGGAATAGTGTCCCATCATTGGTGTCAGTGGGAGGAATAGCGTCCCATCATTGGTGTCAGTGGGAGGAATAGTGCCCCATTATTGGTGTCAGTGGGGAAGTGGCTGGGCCCTGGGATGGTCTGCAAGTTAACAACAATCATCATGATTCAATTATCTCTTCACCACTAGTAGTAGCACTGACTCTGACTACTAGTACCTGGCTGACAGTCCTCCTGAGGCCTGTATATTTGACCCTGTCCCTCTCTGCAGTGTGAAATTTATAAGCCTCAGGAGTCAGGAGGACTGCCAGCCAGGTACTAGTAGTCAGAGTCAGTGCTACTAGGGCCCAGGGCCCAGCCAGCCCCAGCCCTCCCAGGCAGGCAGGCAGGCGGCAGGCCAGCCCACCACACCCAGTCCCTGTCCCTCCCAGGCTCCCTGTGAAATGTACAGCCTGACTGACACACTCACCATCAAAAAATGTACTCTGGACTGGACTCCTTGTTGTCCTCCACTCCAGGGCGCGGCTCCGCTCCTCTGTCTGGCTGCATGCCAGTGAGTGTGCCAGGCAGCCAGTGACACTGTCTGAGGCTGGCTGCCCTTCTTTGACTCTTCTGAATCCTGCCGCCCGTGACCCGGCCGGGCCGAGAGAGTGACCATCGCCGTCCCCTGCCTAGTCTCTCTCTCCTCTCCGCCACTGACAAGTCGCGCGCCAGCTGACCAGCCCCTCCCTCCCATATCACTCCACAAGAATGCACGAGGGAGAGTGGGCAGCGCCACACTCCCTGCGCTGTCTTGGAGGAGTCAGGACGCAAGCTGGCACAGTTTCAAAAAAAAAAAAACATGAAGTGTATAAAAAAAGTCCATGGCGGCGGTGGACACCACAGGCAGCCCTGTCGGTCACTGGTGTCCGGGAGCGGACACCTTGCCGACCCCTGCCTCATGCAAGGGAAAAGGAATACAGTAGGTTCTACTTGCATAAAATAATATGTGCTTTCATTAAACAAGAGGTTCAATGAATTGCCACCCCCTTAACCCCACTGCTTACACTCAACCCATTGTCAGCGTGAAGGGAAAAGCCCTTTGTAACCTCCAAATCTTATTGGCTAAGGATTCTTTCTCTACCCCACATGGCCTGCTGTTTGTCCACATAGGCCTTTTATTGTGGGAAAAGCAGAGGGAGTCATGCACTACCCAAGTTGGTTATAAAATGTTCTCTAAGTTGGCAGGCGAAAGAGAGAAGAAAGGTGAATACCACCAGTGGGGGGGATTTAGTGAATTCATTTCTTGCCCTACACTTCTTGAAGGTTTACCTGACAACCTGATCCTTTCTCCTATGCCTATTCAATTTCTGACCTGGAGCCAACCTTAGCACTGGACATCCCTACAGTTCACTGACTTGCATGGTTGTTCCAGGTTAGGGATTCATCAAGTAGTGAAGGAAGATTAGAATGACTGACTGCCTTGGGGTTTTTCCCATTGTCCTCGTCTGACAGGTTCCCTTTAACCTGCTTATTTGTATTACATTACCATCTATTATTATTATTTATTATTATTATTCCTGCCTCTGACACCAACAATTGGGCATTATTCCTCCTACTGACACCAATGGTGGGGCACTATTGCCCCCTCTAATACCAAAGATGGGGCACTATTCCTCCTACTGGGCACAGGCCAGCCCCCTTAAAGTCTGAAGGACAGTAAACTGGTACTTTATTTAGAAACCCCTGCATTAGAGCAGCCTTCTCAACCAGGGCTCTGTGGAACCCTAGGGTTCCTCTAGAGCAGGGGTCTCCAAACCTTTCAAACCAAGGCCAGTCTACTGTCCTTCAGACTTTAAGAGGGCCATATTGTGACCAGCGGTGGTAGAAAATGTCCTGGACCCAGCATCAGTGAAAATAAATATGGCCTTATGGTTGGTGGTCAGTAAGAGGAGTAGTGCCCCATTATTGGTATTAGTAGGAGGAATAGTGTCCTATTGCTGCTGTCAGTGGGAGGAATGGTGCCCCATTGCTGGTGTCAGTGGGAGGAATGGTGCTGCATTGCTGGTGTCAGTGGGAGGACTAGTGATGTCAGTAGGAAGAATAGTACCTCATATCATTGGGAGGAAAAGTGCCCCAAGGGCCGGATAAAGGTAAGCAAAGGGCCACATCTGGCCCCCGGGTCGCAGTTTGGAGACCCCTGCTCTAGAGGTTGTTAGTTGCTCCTTGAGAAAGGAGAAATTTCTACCTCTCAGATAAGTGCCCATTGACACCAATGATCTTTTTAACTATCAGTAAGAGGGGTGTGGGTTGGTTTTCCATATCCACAAATGTAAGGAGCATTCTTTCCATTGACCACTAATGTACCATGAGCTGTAGGCACAGTAATTATTAGAAGGGGTTCCCTGAGACCGGAAAATTATTTCAAGGGTTCCTCCATGTTAAAAAAAAGTTGAGAAAGGCTGTGTTAGAAAGTAAGAAGGAAGACTTTTGAAGGACACAGGTCCTTGACATGATAGACAACTAATTAGGTGAAAGCTTATTATTGGATGTGACCCAATCCCCTCCATTGGCTGTAGTATGAGCAGATGATCGCAGCTCCCAAGTTACTAAGATCTTTACTCAGGATGTGAAATCTTTGTGAGGATTTATTGGTTGTATATTTTTGTTCAAAACTCATTTTATAACATTTTCAAAACCTTAAGCTTTTGGTGTCCGTTTATGAAACTGTGATCAGCGGTGATCCCAAGGATCACCACTGATCACAGCTCATTTTTGGTTTATAAAGCAGAGATAATGGGCAGAGAACGCGTTCTCCGCCGATTATCTCTGCACAGGGAGAACTGTCATTCACTGACACAGAAACGACCAGTTTATGAAGCTGTGATCTCCGCACTTCACTGGCGATCTGTGTCAGAATTCACCCTCCCCGATTCACCAGCTCAGAGGTGGTGAACCAGGGGGTGAAGAGAGAATCCCAGGGAAGGAAGAAGATTATAGACTTCCTCCTGCCTCGTTCAGACCCCCCAACACATTAGCCATGTCCCCCTGCCCTGTATATGTGTATATATGTACATACATATATATGATGTGTGTGTGTATATATATATATATATATATATATATATATGTGTGTGTATATATAATGTATGTGTATATATAATGTGTGTATGTGCTTATATATACATATATAGTGTAGGGGGACTTATAATTTTATTAATGATTTGGGCGGGCTCCTCCGAGAATGTCCGTTACTAAGCAGTGATAATTTATCACTGCTTAATAAACTGACATCTTGGCGTTTCTGTGAATTTCTGGTACTGTAATCTCATTAGATCTCACGAGATTCCAGTATCAGAGGGCGTTCTCCGCTGTTTGAACCGTTTGTAGATCACTTCACTTCACAAGAGGTGAAGCAATCTACACAAGTTCATAAACTGGCACCCAGAGGAGAACAATCTCCTCTGTGAATGCCGGAAAACGAAGCAGTGGATTTTTTCCACTGCTTCATAAACAGACACCTAAATTACAATAATTCCTGGTGATCCTGCCATGATGGTCTTTGTTCAGGCACTTCCTGCTACAGAGTGACAACACTCTGTCCCTGACTTCCCATTGTTCTCCAGCGTTGTCATCTTGTCACTCAGCTTCTGACGGAGACTACAAGTGGCTGTTTCAATAAACATTACATAGGCACAGACCACTGATGCCACCATCAGGAAACCCACCAGAGAAAGGCCATGCAGCCATTGCCTGCAAAGAGGTCACAGGAGAACAGCAGCACTGACATGTAACAAAGGAGGGAAAAATAAAACAAAGAGTTTAATAAAAATGGCAGTTCATTATGATACACGGTGCATATAGCAAATTAAGTACTATCCAGTTATGGTTTACATCTGCTGAATTACTTGAAATTAGCTTTGGGCTGGCATTGAACTTCCTACCCACCAAGGACAACTTCCTTCTGCTGCCGATTTCTATCCCAGTCCATTGGCTAATCTGAGCACATTTCTTGGACAACTAGAATTATGGCACGCTGTCACCCCACTCGGTTTGCAGTTTAGGTCTATGTTGTACAGAGACAGAGAGGGTAAAATGTAAGTACATACTATAGTACAGTCTTCTACCAACAAAAAAATGCATAAACTGTGCAGACTCAGCAAAAATGAGGACCTGGCTGTATTGCAATGACAGGCAGGGCAACAGTCTGGAACCTTCTATAATACAAAGCAATGCTTTCCTTACAATCTCCACCTTGATCTGCTCTGGGGAGCCCTACCACACTGGGCCATGGCCGATGTTGATGATGGTTAGTTGTCCTTTATCAGATCATTTTGTAGAACTGATATCAATTAATCCAGGACGTAATGTTTGCCCTCTCTCCCAGATAGATGTTATTAATGTTTCTGTTCCTCTGTCTTGACTTGCACATTGTCCTGTGTGATAAGACGTGTCATATCACACAATAAAGAACATTATTATTGTACTTCACCTTTGGCCTTCTTGAGATTTTAATAACACATTTCCTATGACGCCAGGGACCTCTGCTTGAGGGGTGCTTGTAAATGTTTTATGGATAAAATTATTAAAGGGATTTTACACTTTTAGCAATAAAAGGCACATGGAGATTGGTGGAGGTCTTCCTGCTTCATTGGCATGGCAATTAGAAGTCCTGCAAATTGGTACGTAGCAGACGTAGCTGAAGATGGATGCCAGGGTGCCTCTGCTGTGGGTATAGGATGGGGTGAGTATACAGAGAAAGGTCATTAAATGCTCAGTGAAGTATTGTTTTTAGTGTGGTTGGGAGGGAGGGAAAGCCAATGTTACACAAAATGAGGCCATGGGAAAAATTAAAGCTGAAAATGTAATCAATGGTTAAAATTCTAAACTGACTGGCAGGAGTGGCTCTATATGATAAGAGGGTCAATGTTCCCACACCCCCATACACAACATTCCCTCCATACACGCTAATACACTCAGCACCCCCCCCCCATGCACCCTAATACACACAACGCACCCCAATGGACTCAATGCTCCCTCCATATACACAGCACTCTACACCAGGGGTTTCATACTCAATTTCATTGCGGGACACATCAGCAGTATGGTTGCCCTCAAAGGGCCGGTTGTATCTGGGGTGGACTACGTACAGAATTCAGAGTTCAGGAATGTGCTGTGTACAGAGTACAGGGTTTAGAGCCACACTTTGCACAATCAGTACCCCACTGGAGTTCTGTCATGTTGCAAAATTGAGTGTGGTAGCCACATGATAATGCCTGGTGGGCCACATTTGGCCCGAGGGCCTTGTGTATGGCATATGTGCTCTACACCATACACTACGATACACTTAGCACTCTCGCCATACAGCCCAATACACAAAGCACACCATCATACACCCCAATAACAGCACTGGCTCCATACATCCTGATGCACTCAACTCACACCACCCATACACCCCAATATACTCAGCACTCCCTCCATTCATCACTGTACACAGTGCAATTCCCTCCATACACTCCAGTACACTCAGCATGACTGTATGCACACCAATAACAGCACTGGCTCTATACACTCAGCTCACACCACCCATACACCCCAAAACACTCAGCATACCCCCATACATGCAGCTCACTCACACTCTACAGCATGTCCATCCTTAGACACTACAACATTCAGCACCCCCCCCCCACACACACACACACTCAGTAAACTCAGCAATCTCCAGTTCAAACAGGAAATTCCGAATAGAGCTGGCTCCCCCCATGCCCCCTTATACACTCAACATACACCCCGATACACTCAGCACTCCCGCCATACACCACTGTATATAGAGCAATTGCCTCCATACACTCATCACTACTGCATACACCCTAATAACAGCACTGACTATATATACTCAACTCACACCACCCATACACCCCAAAACACCCAGCATACCCCCATACATACTGCTCACTCAGACCCTAAATACACACTACTACACTCAGCACATCCACCCTTAGACACCACAACATTCAACATTCCCTACACACACACACACACACACACACACACACACACACACACACACATACTCAGTACACTCAGCACTCTACAATTCAAACTGGAAATTCCCAATAGACCTAGTTCCCCCGTACCCTCAATACACACAACATACACCCCAATACACGCAACATACACCCCAATACATTCAGTACTCCACACCATACACCCCAATAATTGTGTACATAAGCAGGCGATCCTGGTGAGGCCTTGCAGAGCTCCATGTCTGTATACACGAGCAGGTGATCCTGGTGGGGCCTTTCAGAGCTCCATGTCTATATACACGAGCAGGTGATCCTGGTGGGGCCTTTCAGAGCTCCATGTCGGTATACATGAGCAGGTGATCCTAGTGGGGACTTTCCAGAGCTCTTTGTCTGTGTACATGAGCAGGTGATTCTGATGGGGACTTTCCAAAAGCTCCATGTCTGTATACACGAGCAGGTGATCCTGATGGGGACTTTCCAAAGCACCTTGTCAATATACACGAGCAGGTGATCCTGGTGGGGACTTTCCAGACCTCCATGTCTGTACGCAAGAGCAGGTTAACCTGGTGGGCCCTTTTCAGAGCTCTCTGTCTGTATACACGAGCAGATGATCCAGGTGGGGACTTTTCATAGCGCCTTGACTGGTTACACAAGCAGGTGATCCTGGTGGGGCCTTTCCAGGGCTCCATGTATGTAAACACAAGCAGGTGAACCTGGTGGGGCCTTTTCAGGGCTCCATGTCTGTATACACGAGCAGATGATCCTGGTGGGGACTTTCCAGAGTGCCTTGTCTGTATACACGAGCAGATGATCCTGGTGGGGCCTTTCCAGAGCTCCATGTTTGTGTACACGACCAGGTAATCCTGACTAGTGTGTCCATAGTACACTTAATTTTTCTAATTTAGTTATTAGCAAACACAGGACACTATAAACATCATCAATTTCATCCTCAACCCTGATGTGCACTGGAATGCAACCAATTCATTTACAGTCTGATAGGGGACACAGTGCCTCCTGCCACAGGAACCACAAAATGTAGGCCAAAAAGTCCTGATGCTGATGCAGTCCTGAGTCTCCCACCTGATTGGATGAGAAGACACCAGGGTTGGCTTGCAGGCTGTGATCCCCTAAAATACAAAACAAACTTTTGTCAGTAATTTTCCTCCTCTGTGTGTACAACTTTAATCAGTATGTACCAACTACAAATCTCGACCTCTATACTGACTCTACTACTATCCTCCAGTCACCCTGCTACTAACCTCCAGACACTCTACTACTATCCTCCAGTCACCTGGCTACTATCCTCCAGCCACTGGACTACTATCCTCCAGTCATCTGGCTACTAACCTCCAGACACTCTACTACTATCCTCCAGTCACCTGGCTACTAACCTCCAGCCAATCTACTACTATCCTCCAATCACCTTGCTACTAACCTCCAGCCAATCTACTACTATCCTCCAGTCACCTTGCTAGTAAGCTCCAGCCACTCTACTACTACCCTCCAGTCACCTGGCTACTAACTTCCAGCTACTCTACTACTATCCTCCAATCACCTGGCTACTTACCTCCAGCCAATCTACTACTATACCCCAGTCACCTGGCTATTAACCTCCAGCCAATCTACTACTATTCTCCAGTCACCTTGCAACTAACCTCCAGTCAATCTACTACTATTCTCTGGTCACTTTGCTACTAACCTCCAGCCACTTGACTACTTTCCTCCAGTCTCTTTGCTACTAACCTACAGCCAATCTACTATTATCCTCCAGTCAACTTGCTACTAACCTCCAGCCACCCGACTACTATCCTCCAGTCTCTTTGTTACTTGCCTCCAGCCACTCTACTACTTTCCTCCAGTCACTTCGCTACTAACCTCCAGCCACTTGACTACTATCCTCCAGTCTCTTTGCTACTAACCTCCAGCCACTCGACTACTATCCTCTAGTCTCTTTGATACTAACCTCCAGCCAAACGACTACTATCCTCCAGTCACCTTGCTAGCTACTAGCCTCCAGTCACTCTACTACTTTCCTCCAGTCACCTTGCTACTAACCTCCAGCCAATCGACTACTATTCTCCAGTCACCCTGCTTCTAATCTTCAGTCACCCTGCTACTAACCTCCAGCCACTCTACTACTAACCTCTATACTGCATGTAGCTGCGGCCCTCTAGTGTAGGCTCCTATAATCATACATATGACATGTGATATGACACACAAGTCATATGTAGCTGAGGTTGGGCCCCTGTAATAATATAAATGACATGTTGGAACTACAGAAAGTTAAGGCGCATAGTTTTGTATATAGTTCAGACTTACAGTGGTAGCTGATGGGACTCCACAGGGTCGCACCATGCACAGGCGATGCTGGCTCTCCAGTCTACAATATGGGTTCTGGTTGGTCACACGTGAAGAGATGCCCATGCCACAAAGAGCAGAACACGCTCCCCATTCTGTTTTCCATTCAGGGCACTTTATTGGTGCCATCTGTGCCAGTCCTTCTGTACCAAAACAAGACAAAAATGTAATGTTCTATAAATATGTATATCCCCATTTTATGTAACACATCAATATATTTCTTCTGATGTATAACATGAATGAAAGGTGCTATGCTGGCAATAGCCACCACTTTTAATGCAGGTTCTAAAATGCCAGTCTCTATATTCTGTAGCACCCTCTCAGATAGGCTGCTAGTTAGGGTAGGCACATTTTGTTCTATGGCTCTGCTGTAATCAGCAGAGCACCATGTGATTGCTTTGGTCTGCTCTGTGCTCTACAGGCTGCAAGTTTGATTGCTTCTCCCTGTCTTCTGGAGGCTTCCAGAATATAGTGGGTGGGAGAGTCAAATGAGTAGCCTGAATATTTATGCAGCCCCAGCCAATATGTGGGGAGGTGGGCCCAAAGGGTGGTTGGGGAGTGCAAACATTGTTTGGAGCTTCAAAGGGCAGTGTTCTTCTCAAGGAGGAGAGGTTCCCAGATAGACGAGCAATTCTTTTTTTTAACAGAGCAGCTACCTTATATATTCACAAAAGTATATTGTCACAAGTATTGGGATGCCTGCCTTTATACGCACATGAACTTTCATGGCATCTCAATCTTAGTCCGTAGGGTTCAATATTGAGTTGGCCCACCCTTTGCAGCTATTACAGCTTCAATTCTTCTGGGAAGGCTGTCCACAAGGCTTAGGAGTGTGTCTATGGCAGGGGTAGACAACCTCGGCACTTCAGCTGTGGTGAAACCAAAAAACCCATCATGCCTCTGCCTCTAGCAGTCACGCCTGTCATTGTCAGGGTCTTGCAATGTCTCTTGGGACTTGTAGTTTCACCACAGCTGGAGGGCCAAGGTTGCCTACCCCTGGTCTATGGGAATGTTTTACCATTCTTCCAGAAGCGCATTTGTGAGGTCAGGCACTGATGTTGGATGAGAAGGCCTGGCTTGCAGTCTCCGCTCTAATTTATTCATTCAATTCAAAGGTCAGGACTCATGTCAGTCATGTTGAAACAAGAAGGGGCCATCCCAAAATTGTTCCCACGAAGTTGGGAGCATGAAATTGTCCAAAATGTCTTAGTATGCTGATGCCTTAAAAGTCCCCTAAAAGGCCCAAGCCCAACCCCTGAAAAACAACCCCACACCATAATGCCCCCTCCACCAAATTATTTGGACCAATGCACAAACCAAGGTCCATAAAGACATGGACGAGCGTGTTTGAGGTGGAGGAACTTCACTGGCATGCACCTGACCTCAACCCGTTAGAATACCTTTGGGATGAATACGAGCGGAGACTGTGAGCCAGGCCTTCTTGTCCAACATC
The DNA here is from genome assembly GCA_018402905.1 of Glandirana rugosa. NCBI lineage: Eukaryota > Metazoa > Chordata > Amphibia > Anura > Ranidae > Glandirana > Glandirana rugosa. The sequence continues at coordinate 169,754 of BLSH010069051.1, read as the reverse complement.
AGTGCCTGACCTCACAAATGCACTTTTGGAAGAATGGTCAAACATTCCCATAGACACTCCTAAACTTTGTGGACAGCCTTCCCAGAAGACTTGAAGCTTTTATAGCTGCAAAGGGACCAACTCAATATTGAACCCTACAGACTAAGACTTGGTTGCCATTAATGTTCATGTGCATTTAAAGGCAGGCGCCCCAATACTTTTGACAACATAGTTGTCATAGTTGACATGAGATTATTGTGAAAGAAGGCTTTCATGGTAAATCATTTATAAAAAATATAATATATTAACATTATAAGGCAGACAATTAGCTTTATCAGTAACATGAATTACCTGTTTTGTTATGTTTTGCTGGTAATGCTGATTGTGATCACAGTAGACCACAGGTGTCAAAGTGGCGGCCCTCCAGCTGTTGCGGAACTACAAATCCCATGAGGCATTGCAAGGCTGACAATTACAAGCATGACTCCCACAGGCAGAGGCATGATGGGACTTGTAGTTTCACAACAGCTGGAGGGCCGCCAGTTTGACTCCCCAGCGAGTAGACTATGCAAAGAACTCTAATAATAACTGTACATGTGAATTTTTTGGCAATCTTGGAATTTTTTTTATTCCTTTTCAATTTTCTTTAATTTGACACCAATCTGTTACAATTTTAATAATTACCTGGCCGAGAGGAACTAAATTATCACAATTGCAGTGAGAATCAATAAACCACCACAACTGCAGTTAAGTCAGTTTCGGTTGGAAAACTGACAACCGCTTCCTGGCAGATGGCTGTGAACCAAGCTGTTCTGTGAAATAAAAAAAAACGGATGGAAACCTTGCAAAATTTCCACAACAGTCATCCTGTGTGTGACCAGTGAAACCACAAGCCTGAATTTACATAGGGTATCTTGGCCTATATCTAAAACTCTGGTTACCTGTCTCCAGATTGCTTGGGTGTCCATCACACCTCCACTGTGGACAGCACTTTCCTGGAACTGTTACTCGGCGCGGAAAGGGACATGTTGGCGTTGGAAGCTGGACATCTTCACTGCAAAGTGGGACGCATGTCACCCCTCCATCCTCACATTTACACTGGAGTTTACAGCTCGGCTGAAATGTCTCTCCATCTTTATACATTTTCCCATCTATGTCACAGCTGTCACCATCATTATCTGGAGAAAAACCATATTGTGACATCATCACATTCTGCTAGAAGTGACATCTAATGATCAATTCATGTTATCTGGCCCTAATAATGGATAAAAGAGGAGGATAGATATTAAACTGGAAGATGATTTTGCATCCTGGCTTGTACATTGAATGGACCTAGGGCAGATCATATACTATATAAATGTAACGGTTGTGAAATGAAGGGATGTTCCAAAATGGGGACCTCTAAGGTATCTTACAGTTGCAGGTTCCACTTCTTCCTCCATCCTTGCTTGTAGAATAATCACAGATAAGCTCCTGGGTCTGATCACATAGGTAGATCTGATTACATGGTTCGCCAAGTCGGCGTGCGCAAATCTTACAGCATCCGCAGCCATCCAGAAGAAGTGGGACGCCTGGAGGACATCTTGTTGGAGCCCAGGAGCATGTGCATTGGCTGGGGCAGAGCTGACCCGAAATCTGGTAGACATATAACATCATGAGATATTGTATAATTAAAGAGAAGAAAAATATTGTGTATCTGTGACCTCATTTCCTAGACATTAATACAAAGCCTGGGGAAAATATGCTCTGGAATGGTACAGTAATAACATATAGGATATGGAGGCATTTAAACAGGCAACTCTGTGGTGCGGTTTGAAGATTATTTTGGGTGTCTCCTCCTGCAGTGTCGTGTACTCTTCTGGTTGTACCCCCCTGCAGTGTCTTGTGCTCTTCTGGCTGTACCCCCTGCAGTGTCTTGTACTCTTCTGGGTGTACCCCTCTGCAGTGTCTTGTACTCTTCTGGGTGTACCCCCCTGCAGTGTCTTGTACTCTTCTGGCTGTACCCCCCTGCAGTGTCTTGTACTCTTCTGGGTGTACCCCTCTGTAGTGTCTTGTACTCTTCTGGGTGTACTCCCCTGCAGTGTCTTGTACTCTTCTGGGTGTACCCCCCTGCAGTGTCTTGTACTCTTTTGTGTCTACCCTCCTGCAGTGTCTTATACTCTTCTGGGTTTATCCTCCCTGCAGTCTCTTGTACTCTTCTGGGTGTACCCTCATGCAATGTCTTGTACTCTTCTGGGTGTACCCTCCTGCAGTGTCTTGTACTCTTCTGGGTGTACCCTCCTGCAGTGTCTTGTACTCTTCTGGTTGTACCCCCCTTCAGCCCCTGCAGTGTCTTGTACTCTCCTGGTTGTACCCTCCTGCAGTGTCTTGTACTCCTCTGGGTGTTCCCTCCTGCAGTGTCTTGTACTCTTCTGGGTGTACCATCCTGCAGTGTCTTGTACTCCTCTGGGTGTTCCTCCTGCAGTGTCTTGTACTCTTCTGGGTGTTCCCTCCTGCAGTCCTCTTGTACTCTTCTGGGTGTACCATCCTGCCGTGTCTTGTACTCCTCTGGGTGTTTCCTCCTGCAGTGTCTTGCACTCTTCTGGGTGTTCCATCCTGCAGTGTCTTGTACTCTCCTGGGTGTACCCCCCTGCAGTGTCTTGTACTCCTCTGGGTGTTCCCTCCTGCAGTGTCTTGTACTTTTCTGGGTGTACCCCCCTGCAGTGTCTTGTACTCCTCTGGGTGTTCCCTCCTGCAGTGTCTTGTACTCTCCTGGGTGTACCCTCCTGCCGTGTCTTGTACTCTTCTGGGTGTACCATCCTGCAGTGTCTTGTACTCCTCTGGGTGTTCCCTCCTGCAGTGTCCTATACTCTTCTGTGTGTACCCCCCTGCAGTGTCTTGTACTCTTCTGGGTGTACCCTCCTGCAGTCTCTTGTACTCTTCTGGGTGTACCATCCTGCCATGTCTTGTACTCCTCTGGGTGTTTCCTCCTGCAGTGTCTTGTACTCTTCTGGGTGTTCCCTCCTGCAGTGTCTTGTACTCTTCTGGGTGTACCATCTTGCAGTGTCTTGAACTCTTCTGGGTGTACCCCCCTGCAGTGTCTTGTACTCTTCTGGGTGTACCCCCTCTCTGCAGTGTCTTGTACTCTTCTGGGTCTACCCTCCTGCAGTGTCTTGGGTACTCTTCTGTTTGCACCCCCCTGCAGAGTCTTGTACTCTTCTGGGTGTACCCCCCCTGCAGTGTCTTGTACTCTTCCGGGTGTACCCCCCTGCAGTATCTTGTACTCTTCTGGGTGTACCCTCCTGCAGTGTCTTATACGCCTCTAGGTGTTCCATCCTGCAGTGTCTTGTACTGTTCTGGCTGTACCCTCCTGCAGTGTCTTGTACTCTTCTGGGTTTACCCTCCTGCATTGTCTTTTACTCTTTTGGGTGTACCCCCCTGCAGTGTCGTATACTCTTCTGAGTGTACTCTCCTGCAGTGTCTTGTACTCTTCTGGGTGTACCATCCAGCAGTGTGTTGTACTCTCCTGGGTGTACTTTCCTGCAGTGTCTTGTACTCTTCTGGGTGTACCCTCCTGCAGTGTCTTGTACTGTTCTGGGTGTACCCTCCTGCAGTGTCTTGTACTCTTCTGGGTGTACCCTCCTGCAGTGTCTTGTACTCTTCTGGGTGTACCCTCCTGCAGTGTCTTGTACTGTTCTGGGTGTACCCCCCTGCAGTGTCTTGTACTCTTCTGGTTGCACCCCCCCCCCCCGCAGCCCCTGCAGTGTCTTTTACTCTTCTGGGTGTACCCCCATGTAGTGTCTTGTACCCTTCAGGGTGTATTCCTCTGCACTGTTTTGTACTATTTTGGGTGTACCTTCTTGCCTTGTCTTGTAAGCTTCAGGGTGTACCCCCCTAAGTTGTTATGTACATTTCTGAGTATACTCCCCCTGCCCTATCCGGTAATATTCTGGTTACCCCCTACACTGCATACATGTCAGAAAGTTTGATAGTAATCCAATAATGCCAGAGAGTGGACTACATGGAGGATGCGCTCTTCTGATAACCTTGCCTGCTATTAAAAGGATGGGGAGGGCTGTCTTGTACATTACTGCATTAAAGTAGAACTATAGGCAAAATTATTTTACATTTTGGATAGAGCAAGGGAGAGCTATAACCCGTCAAGAATTTTTTTCGCCACCTTTGTCCCATTGCGGAGATTTACCTTCACTTCCTGTCCCATAGCCAAACAGGAAGTGAGAGGAAGTCCCTTGAAATGAAGGGAATTCCTTGGGAACCCCCCAGGTCACCAAAACTAGTGTTCCCATTGGAAGAGTTCCCCTCTATTACTTTTCTGGGGACAACTCAAAATTTGGGGTTTTCTTTTACTTTCACTTTCAATGATAATTGTAAACAGGACAAGTAGAGAGAGTGAATCTCCTTAAGCCAAGTACACACGATGGGATTATCATCCATTTTTTTTTTTTGCACGCTAGTCTGCATATTGAAAACAAATAGATTTACTAAAGTACAAAAATTCTCGTACGACAGAATAAAAATGCAGAAATGATGTAATGCATTTGTATTGTGTTTTTGGACAAAAACTGTACTGATTAAATTAAAATCTGATATCAAATAAGAACATTTTTTGTGTTTGTCCCTTTGGATAATTTCGGACAAAAGTTATGTACTAACAATCAGATTATCATACCATCATTTTGAAAGCGGAATTTTTTGTACAACATTCTGATCACGTGTACGGGGCTTTAACAGGGGCACAGACAGCAGTAAAAAAAAAACTAACAGGGGTTCTGATCCCTCTCCACTCTATCCAAAACTGAAAAAAAAAGGTTTTGCCTTTAGTTATACTTTAACCAAATGCCGCCTTTAGTTATACTTTAACCACATGGTGGCTCTCCCCTTCTGACTGGTCGTCATATGACGTCCTGCAGGGCAAGCCGCTGGTGCGATGCCTCTCAGAGCCTCTTCATCAGTGCCGTCTACCGTGCCCATCAGTGCCACCTATCAGTGCACATCAGTGCCGCCTATCAGTGCCCATCATAGCCGCGTATCAGTGCCCATAAAGGCTGCCTATCAGTGCCACCTATCAGTGCCCACCAGTGCCGCCAATCAGTGCCCATCAGTGCTCCATAACAGTGCCGCTTATCAGTGCCCATCAGTGCCGCCAATCAGTGCCCATCAGTGCTGAATATCAGTGCCCATCAGTGCTGAATATCAGTGCCGCCAATCAGTGCCCATCAGTGCTGCATATCAGTGCCGCCAATCAGTGCCCATCAGTGCTGCATATCAGTGCCGCCTATCAGTGCCCATCAGTGCTGCATATCAGTGCCGCCTATCGGTGCCCATCAGTGCTGCATATCTTTGCCGCCTATCAGTGCCCATCAGTGCTGCATATCAGTGCCGCCTATCCGTGCCCATCAGTGCTGCATATTAGTGCCGCCCATCAGTGCCCATCAGTGCTGCATATTATTGCCGTCCCATCAGCATACCTCCCAACTTTTTGAGATGGGAATGAGGGACACCTATAAGCAAAAGTATATAGGTATAGGACACGCCCCCTGCCACACCCCCTTAAAGGAGAATTAAAAAAAAAAATGATTAGTGAGACCCTCAAGTGCTTTTTTTTACCACTACTAATCTATACTGACTTTGAAATTTACAAATGCAGCAATTTAGAAATAGGATGAAAGGTTTAGCACTGAGAAACACTTTTTGAAAGCTAAAAAGTGCATTTTATAACAATATAAATCAGACCAAAATGAGGGACAAATGAGGAGGAAAGAGGGACAGAGGGACTTTGTTCCAAATCGGGGACAGTCCCTTGAAATCAGGGACAGTTGGGAGCTATGTATCAGTGCCCATCAATGCCGCTTCATCGGTGCCTCCTTATCGGTGCCCGTTAGTGCCGCTTCATCAGTGCTCATCAGTGCCGCTTCATCAGTGCTCATCAATGCCCATCAGTGCCCGTCAGTGCCGCCTCATCAGTGCCCATCAGTGATGGAGAAAACATACTTATTTACAAAATTTTATAACAGAAACGAAGAAACCCTTTTTTTTTTTTTTTTTGAATTTCAGGTCTTTTTTTCATTTGTGATTAAATACCACCAAAAGAAAACTCTATCTGTCTCATAAAAATGGTAAAAATGTAGTTTGGGTACAGCTCTGCATGACCGAAAAATTGTCATTCAAAGTGTGACAACGCTGAAAGCTGAAAAGTGGCCTGGGCAGGAAGGGGGTGAAAGTTTTCCGGTATTGAAGTGGTTAAAAAGGGAACAGTTTATCAGAAAGGATTGGAACTCTATGTGATGGCTGCCCAATAATATGATTTCCAAATGTAAACTGCCCCAAGAAGATTACTGCACTATGACAGCTAAGAGCTGGGCTGCTAAAGGAGGCTACATAACTACTTAGTATGATGTGGGATGGCCCCATGCTGTGACAGTGCCACCATAAGACATCAGCCCCAAAGTGCCACTTACCTGTGACAGGGCGACAAAGAGCAGAAAGCATTGAGCTGTGAGCATAATCCGTCTGTGCAGAGCGTAGAGCCTGAAGAATGGCTTCTGTTCTCACGGTGCTGGGATATTACTCACAGGCTGCAGCACAAACATTGGACACTCATCCAAATTTCCACATTCCACATGATGTTTTTCACTCACCTCTAACTAAAAATATATTCTTATTATTATTTAAAGGAAATAGCTGACTTGTGAGCTGTCAGAGGAAGCTGGCCGTGCAGCGGTGGGGGGGATATGTCTACATATAGGTGGAACTGCGAAGACCTCACCTGAATGTGCCTGATCCTTCCACACCGGGCACACTGGTCATTCATGAATGCTAGAACCACGAATCTCTGACAAAGTTCAAACTGGCACCGCTGGCCACGGAAATCATCAGTTCCGGAATTAACTCTGAGCAGGGAAATTATAAAGCAACACCTTTCTTCTTTAACCCATAGAGCTATTTCTCCTCCTCGACTATAAACCCAAGTTTTTTTCTGGATCGATACACACACTATATTACCAAAAGTATTGGAACACCTGCCTTTACACGCACATGAACTTTAATGGCACCCCAGTCTTAGTCTGTAGGGTTCAATATTGAGTTGGCCCACCCTTGCAGCTATAACAGCTTCAACTCTTCTGGGAAGGCTGTCCACAAGGTTTAGGAGGGTCTATGGGAATGTTTTACCATTCTTCCAGAAGCACATTTTAAGAAGTCAGACATTGATGTGGACAAGAAGGTCTGGCTCACAGTCTCCTCTCTAATTCATCCCAAAAGTGTTCTATCGGGTGCAGGACAGTCAAGTTCCTCCACCCCAAACTCGCTCATCTATGTCTTTATGGACCTTGCTTTGTGCAGTGGTGCGCAGTCATGTTGGACCAGGAAGGGGCCATCCCCAAACTCTTCCCACAAAGACTGAGCAATAGCATGCAGTGTCAAGCTGTGGCTACCAAAGCCAGCAGAATATTAGCATGCATTAAAAAGGGAATTTACTCCAGAGATAAAACAATTATTCTACCACTTTATAAAACTCTGGTTCAGCTGCATCTGGAGTATTCCGTCCAGTTCTGGTCACCAATCCTCAGAAGGGATGTGCTGGAGCTGGAGAGAGTCCAGAGAAGGGCAAAGGTAGTGAGCTAATGCTTCTGATAAAATGTTCTTGTAAAAAGTTCCAAGTAAGATTCTATACAAGTAAGTGTGAATAGCAGAGAGGTAAGTCCCAAATATTCTTCTCTCCTGAGAAACCAGGTTACACAGCAACCCTATTAGTGGCTGATAAATTAGGCAGATAGCTGAAAGACTGCGAATGATACTCACTAATGAGCTTTTTAGAGGCTTACGAGAGGTCTTAGGAATGTAATTGTCGAAATATATCTATGCTGTAACTGCTCATGACACTTGCTATCTTGGCGTTAGTCGGTACAGAGTGTTGTCCAGAGTTATCGCTGGTTTCCCAGAAAAGAGCTTTTGCTGCTACACCTTGAACCATAGATCTGCTTCTTCTCCCCCACCTATAGACCCACCTTATTTCCTCCACCTATAGACCCACCTTATTTCCTCCACCTATAGACCCACCTTTTTTCTTCCACCTATAGACCTACCTTATTTCCTCCACCTATAGACCCACCTTATTTCTTCCACCTATAGACCCACCTTATTTCCTCCACCTATAGCCCTACCTTATTTCCTCCACCTATAGACCCACCTTATTTCCTCCACCTATAGACCCACCTTATTTCCTCCACCTATAGACCCACCTTATTTCCTCCACCTATAGACCTACCTTATTTCATACACCTATAGACCCACCTTATTTCCTCCACCTATAGACCTACCTTATTTCATACACCTATAGACCCACCTTATTTCCTCCACCTACAGACCTACCTTATTTCCTCCACCTATAGACCCACCTTATTTCCTCCACCTATATGCCCACCTTATTTCCTCCACCTATAGACCTACCTTATTTCATACACCTATAGACCCACCTTATTTCCTCCACCTATAGACCTACCTTATTTCATACACCTATAGACCCACCTTATTTCCTCCACTTACAGACCTACCTTATTTCCTCCACCTATAGACCCACCTTATTTCCTCCACCTATAGACCCACCTTATTTCCTCCACCTTTAGACCCACCTTTTTTCCTCCACCTTTAGACCCACCTTTTTTCCTCCACCTTTAGACCCACCTTATTTCCTCCACCTATAGACTGGCCTTTCTTTCGCCACCCAAAATCTCACCTTTCTTCCTCTATTCATGGCAGGGCCGGTGCTACCACTAGGCAAACTAGGCAGCTGCCTAGGGCGCACTGCTGCCTAGAGTGCAGCCATGGCCAGTTGTTGCTGCATTTGCAGCCTTTATTTTCATGGGGGGGTTCAAGTTGCTGGTCTTGCCTAGGGTGCAAAATAGTCTAGCACCGTCCCTGACTCATGGACCCACCCTTCTTTCTCCATCTATAGACCATTGTAATGTGGATCAGGAGTTCTCAGAAGACAACACACCATTTAGCATTTGGCCCTAAGTAAAAGATTGCCCAATCTGCTAACAGAGTCCCCTACCACTGGCAATTGTCTAGTATTGAGTGTTGCTCATATAGATCCATAACCTAGGCTTCAAAATCAGTACTTACCTATGTAGTTACCTTAAGTCATGGTTAGTGCAATAGTCAGTCCCCCAACAGCTGTTCCAGGTATGTGCACATTGCATAGTTTTGTTCTTGATGGTTAGTCGTGAGGCTGAAGCCATCTTAGTACCTTGTTAGATGCTGAATATACAGTTTGATGCAGCAGTATATCTCCGGTGTCCTGACTGTCTGCAGCTGCCCAGCACAGAAGACAGACAGCGGAGCATTACACCACTCGCCACATTCATGTGGGATCATGGAACTCATCATTATTAGATCATATGTAGACTAGCAGACCTATACCAGTTGGTTTGGAATTTAAATGGTTTATTCTTTAGAAGGAAAAAAATTCTCAAGCACATTCCAGTGTTAGATAAGCATGTCCAGTAATATACCTGGCACTTATATTGCACACCTTATCTTTCCAGCCAATTCTGTGTTAGTTAAAAGGTTAGAAGGGGATATCGGACTTGCACAGCATATCTTTGCTTGGTAGTTACTATTTGAACCACCTGTTATAGTAGCTCTGGCTCGTTGTAGGGACCCAGATTTTCTGAACCTGGACCAATCAAAAAACACCTGTAACCAACCTTTTAAACTTGTCCATCACAATTATTTACTAGCCTACCATCCTCCAAAGCCTTTACACTTCTTGCACAAGAGAGAAGGGTGGAAGCGAGCTAACAAGACGTGTTATTTTTGTGACCCCCCCCACATCCCACCATGTAATGCACCACTTTTCCCACTCACCTCCCCATTATTGACACCTCCCTGCACTACAACTGTCATTTTCCTTCCTGCACTACGCCTCTAAACCACCTCCAGTACAATCTCCCATTGCAATACATCCCCCCCCCCAGCTCTCCTACCCCTCAATCTCCTCCTGTACCCAACCTTTACTCCTCTTCAGTGTTTTCCTTCGACGCGAAGCGGTCGTAGATGTGACGTATTACTACAGTGGTCAGTACGGGGCTAGTTGCGCAAAGCAACAGTTTGTCGTAGCAGTCCCTTCTTTCGTACGGTTTCATCAGAGTCATCTCCAAGTCATGTCCCTTTTGTGACTTCTCCTCATTTCCAACCCATGTCCTCCTCTAAC
>BLSH010069051.1:126375-139538 GCA_018402905.1 Glandirana rugosa | reverse complement strand
GCGGCGGTCCGCGGCAAAATGGCGGCGGTCCGCGGCAAAATGGCGGCGGTCCGCGGCAAAATGGCGGCCGAAGACCACATGGCGATGCTGGACGAGAAGGCTGAACGGAGGTACAGCGCTGGGCAGGGGAGTGGGGGTGGGGGCTGGCAGGGGGCAAGATGAGAGGCTGATTCCCACCCGGTGGCTACCCCGGACAGCTACAGGAGCAGAGAAAAAATTGCATTCGCGGACGTCGGGCCCTCTCACTCCCCATGTGGGGAGGGAGGCAGGGCGCTCACTTACCAGTCCGACGCCACGGCAGCCACCCGGATGCAGACTTTCCACCCTTGGCGGGGGGTCGCTGCAGGCCCAGGGTCACCCTGCCGAACGAATCGGGAAGGGGACCAATATGGGGGATCTCGCCCCGGGCCACCCGCACGGAACAGGTAAGATGCGGCGGGTCCCTGTGTTGGGGCCGGCTTCGCATCATGTTGGCCAGGTCAGGGAAAGTACAGAGCACTAAGACTCTCGATGCCCCGACCGGCTTCTTGATAGCAGATCATCTTGATTGCAGAAAAAAGAAAATAAAAAAGAAAATGGTCACAATAGGACCGCAGTTCCCTATGGGGAAGCCAGGTCAACTCCTTGCAAACTAGGCATTGAAACTGGAGAGCTCCTCTGTGAGGGGGGGTTTTAATGTAGGAAAAGAGGACGGCCCCAGGGGAGGGGCCAGCTGAATTCTTTTCCCTGCCTAGTTAACTCCTGGTAGGACGGACATAAAACCCCACAAAGTCAATGAAGAGCTGCGTCTGTCAGTGAACGTAGGAGAAATGGGGCTTTCCATTAGGGTAGACATAGGTAGATGGGCTGAGATTAATGAGTTGGACATTTCGAAGGGTATAATGGGGCTAATAGAAGGGAGACAAAAATGGGCAGAGATCCATGGAAGGGGTTGACAGTGACTAGGAAAAAAGTTTGGGATTTCGAGCAGTACCCACCAGGGGGGATTTTGGGTTTATGTAAAAGGGACTGTATGAGCTATGTGTGTTGCTTCATAATATTTGGGTAGGTTGGAGACACCCAGACCTCCAGGAAAGTTTTTGGTCCAGTTTGGTCCAAATGAATGACTTAAAACTATTTTACATGCTTCAGCAGAAGGGGGGAGCAAAATGTTCAGGGTCTACAACCTATGCTTCTAAAGTATTTCACGTTCATGGGGGAGGGGAATTTGGCCATTGGTGCTAAAGGACTTTGTTCTGGTACTGGGTAATAGGGACATTCTGACAGAGTGGATGCATCCTATCCAGGAAACTGAGAATTCCAGGAGGGGAGCATAAGTTTAATTTTCAGAAAAAATAGTGAGTAGTTGGACGGGTATAAGGAGTCATAGGTGTGCATGAGTTTTTTACCCAGATAATCCAGGGACTTTGGGGCCCATTGGGAGGGAAAATTAGTTTTCGGTAAGCACACCATGTGATATTTAGTGCAGTTGATTTAGACTAATTGATACATAATTATTATTGTATGAGTTGGAAAAGGAAGAGATGTCAAAGTCTTAGGCCTCAAACACACGGGCATTTTTTAACGCCACATTTTTGTTTTTTTGCTACTCTCCATTTTATTCAATGGCCCTCTAAAAACGCTGAAGTTTTTGAGCAGTAGAGGGCGTCGGCGTTAGTGAGCCGTTTCTAGAACGCGGGACCAGCGCATTCTGAGGCTGTAGCGTTTAGGCGTTTTTTGACGGTAATCGGCAAAACGCTCACTAACGCCGTACCGGCGTTTTTTGACGCCAACGTTTTCTGGTTAAAAAATAGCAGAGGAATGTTTTTTTTTTAAAAACGCCTATTGACGCCGGCGCTCACTAATGCTCATTGACGCCGATGCAAAACGCTGATTTTTCCCTGACGACGGACCCGATGCTTAAAAACATACGCCCGTGTGTATGAGGCCTTAGTGATAGTTAGAAACTAGCTGTCTGCAAAAAGACTGGAGACAAGTGAAATCCACTCCTTTAGACCCCTTTCACACCAAGGCGTTTTTCAGGTGCTTTGAGCAAAAAATAGCGCCTAAAAAGCGCCTGAAAAACGCCCCCCAATACACCCCAGTGTGAAAGCCATAGTGCTTTCACACTGGGGCGCTGCGCTTGCGGAACGGAAAAAAAAAGTCCTGCAAGCAGCATCTTTATAGCGGTGTGGGAGCCGTGTATTCACCGATCTTCCACCGCCCCTGCCCATTGAAAACAATGGGGCAGCGCTCCCGAAGTGCCTGAACACCGCTTCAGGAGCTCTGCAAACCAGCACTTTTAACCCCTGTTTAACCCGTTGTGCGGGGGGGGGTTAAAAGTGCATCGCCTCCGCCCGAATAGCGGCGCAATAGCGCTACTACAACGAGCGGTAAACCGCTGCTAATTAGTGGCGTTTTACCGCTAATGCTCAGGCGGCTCCGGTGTGAAAAGAGCCTTAGGGTGGTACTATAAAGAGGATGGAAGAAAAAGGGCAGCCCAGGCCAGTGCCCCAGTATACGTCTCTGGAGATAAATCCTTCTTTGCTCACCCTGTAATGTTGGAATTAGGGTCAACTCTCACCCATTTCTAGTCGGATGCCCTATAAAATGTAAACTGTAATACCAGTCCCTGGAGGACTAATGCATGTTCCCTGGCAGTCCTGTGTGGGAATTTTGGGAATTCCCAATTTGGGAACAGTACATTCCCTGGCAGTGACATGTGGGAAGAGTACATTCAATGGCAGCTTAGTCGCTGGGGCTTATTGCGTTCTGATTAATATGATTAATGGTTGGTCATAGTGGTCCAGAATGAGACACAAAGTGGGAAGATGAATGGACATTTATTGATCCAGACAAAACCAAAATCAGAAGTCTCTCCTCCCATATGCTTCATACAAAAACTCGAGCAATTTTTGTTTTTCGTCTTTTGGTAGGAAACAGGAACGAGCTGCATTTATATTCTGGGGGAAAAAAAATACAAATAATTACATCGCCTCATATCATTCTACAACCATCATATTACACAGCACTGTTACAGTTGTCACTGTGTAGTGCAGCCTGTGTGCCAAGTATACAATGATAAAACACATGGACACTGGAGCGTGAGGATCTATGAGCACAGTATACAGTGACAGGACACATGGACGCTGGAGAGTGAGGATCTATGAGCACAGAATACAGTGACAGGACACATGGACACTGGAGAGTGAGGATCTATGAGCACAGTATACAGTGACAGGACACATGGACCCTGAAGAGTGAGGATCTATGAGCACAGTATACAGTGACAGGACACATGGACACAGGAGAGTGAGGATCTATGAGCACAGTATACAGTGACAGGACACATGGACGCTGGAGAGTGAGGATCTATGAGCACAGTATACAGTGACAGGACACATGGACGCTGGAGAGTGAGGATCTATGAGCACAATATACAGTGACAGGACACATGGACGCTGGAGAGTGAGGATCTATGAGCACAGTATACAGTGACAGGACACATGGACACTGGAGAGTGAGGATCTGTATACAGTGAATTATTATTCATGTTAAAACTACTTACCGCACGCATGAAATCCTCTTCACTGAATCCCATTTGAGTTTTTGCCACTTTATAATCCGTATCCAGGGCCACGCCGCCCATGGGGAGGGAGCCATCATTACTTATGGAATAATTGGCTCCATCATTCTTCAGTCTGATAATAATGGGAAATGTTAGAGAAGAGAAATGTGAAACACTTGGACTGTAGAAGGGGAATATGAAAACTGACCGGAAAGAAGAAATACATAACTACACCAGGTTCATGGTTATCACTAAACTGAACTGAAAATGTGCTATTCCATGGCCAGACATAGCCCTCTCTATCCAGATTACAGCCTTGCCACCCAATGTGTCACAATGTTCAAACTGGGACAATAGATTAGAGACACAGTGGGAATGGCTAGAAGTGTAATTAGCACTGATTACCAAGCTCTTGGCTATCAAATTCTATGCACTCCGGGCAGGGCCGTCTTTAATATGGTTTGGACCCTGGGCAAACATTTTCTTCCCCCCCCCCCCCCCCATTTCAATTTTGCTCTTACAAAATTGAAGAATTTGCTTACAATTACTCTGCAAATGCTCGGTATCGGCATTGATACCAATACTAGAATTGGTACCGCTGCAACCCTAATTATGACCCAAACCTGCAGTACTGCCTGGTTCACATGTATGTGGGTTGGAGGCCCACATTTGTACAGGCACAGCAGCCCAAATAAAGACGCTGAATAAAGATGCATGCTGCATTTTAAAAATGCAGTGGCCTTTAAAACCATTCTGCTTTTGCACCATGTGACCCACCTGCAGTTCCTGCACACACAAACGCACTGCATTTTTAAAAGCGTGTCTCATGCATCTAAAACGTAGCAAGTTTGCCATTGCAGTAACTGTAGGGTAAACTGCATGGTGCAAAAGCAGAATAGTTTTAAAGGCCACTGCATTTTTAAAATGCAGCATGCATCTTTATTCAGCGGGAAGCGCAGGCATTGCAGTCCATTCAAATGAATGGGCTGCTGTGCCTGTGCAAACACGCATACATGTAATGTAAACGAGGCCAGCATGCATGGCATGGACGGACCAGGCCATGGTGTGGTCTGGTGGCCTGGGCCATGCTGCCATGCTGCGTGCACTGTCACACTGCTCTGTACGGCCACACAACCTGGACTGGTCAGGTCAGGGACAGGTCAGGTGCAGGTGAAAAGTTTTAAAAACCTAAAAGCATATAATTATCATGGGGAGTGCCGAGTGGGACTTGGGAGCCAGGGGAGGAGAAAGACCAACCTGATAGTCATAGGCGTGCGCAGCCTATTGCATTAGGGTGTGCACCCCAAAGCTCAAACACATATGCATGTGTGTGTGTGTGTATATATGTAATGTGACAGCAGGCAGGTAAAATCGCCTGGTTGCGTTCAGGATGGCAGGTACATTTGCCCAAGATTCAGGAGTTACAAGGATTTCTACCACTAGGGGGAAGTGCTGGGAGCTTTACAGGAGTAGAGGTATGAGCCCAGCTGGGTTGAGCTGGCACATTAAGGCCTCTACAAAAGCTCCCAGCAGGCATAGGTGAGTGCTCCACCCTGGAACCAGTTTCTGTGTCAGCAGGCTGGGGAGCGTACATCTTGTCTGGTAAGAAAAGCCTGCGTGGCTGAGTTGCCCAGTGAGAGATAGGAGCTAGGTACAGCGGTAGGCTGTACCCAGCTGACAGACAGGGAAACCTATCGTGTAGTCACTGGCCAAGTGGCCAAGGATTTATTTTGTGATTTGTTTTTGTTTTTCTGTTTTTTTTCAAACATTGTATATCATGTAAATAAACTACCTTTTTGTTTTCACCTGCAATTGCTGTCTCGCTGTGCCTATTTTGTGTATTGAACCCTTCCAGGGGGTCACACACACCCGCTGCCAAGCTAACCCCCTTATAGTATATATAGGGCAGTAGGGCAATGGACAGTGTTGGTAAAGCAGTGGACGATGTCAGTAGGCCAGAGTTTGGTGTCAGTATTTTTAAGATTTTATTACTTTTTTACAATTGTATTTTTTAAAATTATTTTTTACAATCATTTTTTATTATTGTTTTTTACATTTTTTTTAGGAGCCTCATTAGGGGTCTTTGGTGTAATATCAGGTGTCTAAACAGACCCCTGATGTCTCACTTTTGAGGACAGAGATTCCCCAGTCGCTTTCTCTGAAGCCAAGCAGCAGGGGGACCCTGCTCAGCACAGGGTGATTAGGGTGTGCCCAGGCACCCCCTGTGCGCACGCCTATGCTGATAGTGGTCTTGTCTGGAAACTGATCCTCTTCCTGGCCAGCTCAGCTCCGATCAATCACCACACCAGTACTGCCGCCTGCCTGTGTGTAGTTTAGGCAGCCAGCTAGCACACACTCCTCTGGCAGTGTCAGTGACTGTCTGTGACACCGGCCCAGCGGCTGTTCTCACTACGCAGCGGCGGTCCTCACTTTGGCTCCGACCCGGCAGGCAGCATGCGAAGAAAGTGGCGGGGTCAGAGCGTCAGTGGAGCTCAAGGCCCCGCCCGACCGCTCAAGGTCCGCTCTGTGCACTCAATGACCGGTGCCACTGCCATTGTGTGTCAGACTGACTGGCGCCGGATGACTGGATGCAGGGGCTGGATCACGTGAGTGGGTGGTGACTGGTCCGTCCGCAGCCGCTGATGGAGCATGGAGGTCTGATTTTGATTACTTACGGGCAGCGCGCAGGCATAAGGGGCAGCTCTGCTTTGGGCCCCTAAACAATGACAGGGCCCTGGGCAGCTGCCCCTTTTGCCCTGCGGTAAATATGGCCCGGACTCCAGTGCCCCTGGCCCGCACATAGGCTAATCCAAAAAACATGCCTATATGAATGGTATGCCAAACTATGATTCAGACACCCATTTGGCAACAGCTAGCTGAGATCTCAGAAAAAGTGTGAGTTGCCAGCGCCTGGGGCAAGGCAAGTAATACGCCCCCTAACCAGAGGACTGTTAGCCCTCCCTGAATGCATCCTCTTCCCCTTCCAGCACAAATCTCTGCGATTTCCCCACCTAACACAAATCCTCCCCCCTCAAATTCCCCTTTGTAGCACAAATCCTCCTCCCTCCGATCCCCTCTCCTAGCAAAAGTCCTACCCCCTTCAACCATCCCTCATCCTTCTAGTACAAATCCTCCTCCCTCCGATCCAAAACCTCCCAACTTTTTGAGATGGGAACAAAGGACACCTATTAGCAAACGTATGTAGGCATAGGACACACCCCCTGTAATGCCCCCCCTTAAAGGAGAATTGTACAAAAAGTGATTGGTTAAACCCACAAGAGCTTTATTACCACTACTATTCCTTTATATTTACAGTATATTATATATTCTATTTATTGGCTTTTGGAATTTAGAAATTGGATGAAAAGTTTAGCACTGGGAAACAGTTTTTGATAGATAAGTACTTCATGTTATATACAACTATATAGATCAGACTGAAATGAGGGACAAATGAGGAGGAAGGAGGCACAGAGGGACATTGTTCCAAATGAGGGACAGTCCCTTTAAATCAGGGACAGTTGGGAGCTATGCCGATCCCCTCTCCTAGCAAAAGTCCTACCCCCTTCAACCACCCCTCCCCTTTCTAGCACAAATCCTTCGATCCCCTCTCCTAGCAAAAGTCCTACACCCTTCAACCACCCATCCCCTTTCTAGTGCAAATCCTCCTCCCTCCGATCCCCTCTCCTAGCAAAAGTCCTACACCCTTCAACCACCCATCCCCTTTCTAGCACAAATCCTCCATCCTTCAATCCCCTCTCCTAGCAAAAGTCCTACCCCCTTCAACCACCCATCCCCTTTCTAGCACAAATCCTAAATCCTTCGATCCCCTCTCCTAGCAAAAGTCCTACCCCCTTCAACCACCCCTCCCCTTTCTAGCACAAATCCTCCATCCTTCAATCCCCTCTCCTAGCAAAAGTCCTACCCCCTTCAACCACCCCTCGCCTTTCTAGTACAAATCCTCCTCCCTCAGATCCCCTCTCCTAGCAAAAGTCCTACTCACTTCAACCATCCCTTCCCCTTCTAGCAGAAATCCTCCCCCCTCCCAAGTTAGCCCAGTACAAATCCTTTTACCAACCCACTCCTCCCCCCAGCATAACTCTTCCCCAGCACAAATCTTTGTTAGCTGCCCCCCACCCCCTTCAAGTCATATGACCCCCCCCCCCCCCCAATGCAAATCTTTTCTCCCTGAAACCTTGAAGCAGACCTGCAGTTCTGAAGGCAAAAGGGGGTCCAAACTGGTACTAGCAAGGTGTACCTAATAAAGTGGCTGGTGAGTGTATATCTCTATTACAGGCAACTGGCGGGGAGAAATATCTGGAGATTGAATCGCTAGGGACCCAGGGCACCCCACAGGAGATGTGGGGCAGGTGCACTGGGTGCAAGAGTGCCCCTGCTAGATGAATTTGTAGAGCCAAGTGCCAGGACTTCCTCCATCACTGGGCTCTGGAGCTCAGTCCGGATCCACGAGACTACAGAATTTTTGGGCCCCCAAGAATTTCTTTCGCCCAGGGCAACTATCCCTGTGGCCCCATTCAACACTACTCAGAAATGGCATGCTAGCGCTGCCTAACTCTTTCGTATATCAGTGTCAGGACTTTGTAGTGAGAGCGAGTGAGGCTGACGACGGGTTAAATGTATAGGTTTCAGTGTTCTGCTTTTTGCTATTACATTATTCTGACATTATTATTTAAACTTACTGAATGAGCGGGTGCTTTGTGAAGTCCGGGTCACAAGCGCCAGTGATATAGCTTGACCAAGGGCACATCTGCAATTAGAGGAAAAATGATTGACATAGCATGAATTTCACATGGTGGGATGGGATCTTCCATCAGATGCAGCTATTATTAGGACAATACCGCAGTATGGCCTCTAGATGGAGCTGATGATCAAATACTTATTTACTACTATGGTCAGCTCCATCTAGTGGCCATAATGTGGTATTGCATGATTCATTCTATAACGAACATTGGACCTGAAGAAGAAATTACTGCATTACATTTGGTTTTCCCCGATTGCACAGGCAATTTCACAGGATTGTGGATTTTTTTCATAAATACACACCATGGTAGCATCAGAAGTAGATAAGCCATTAGCAACAGTAAGATCTCAGTCAGGGCCGTCTTTAATATTGATTGGACCCTGGGCAAATATTTTCTTGCCCCACCCCATGCAATTTCACTCTCTACCTGCTCTGAGACATACACTAAATAGCAACTAGACTCAAAATCAATTTACTGAATCAGATCAGAAGTGATTTTGATTGGCTGCCAGAGGTCACAGCATATCATTGCCGCTTACTGTCTGGTTGCTAGAGGTTACAGCAGACATTACTGCTCACTGATTAGTTGCTAGAGGTTACAGCACATGCTTTCTGCTTGTTTGGTTGCTAGAGATTACTGTACATCAATACTGCTCACTCATTGGTTGCTAGAGGTTACTGCACATCATTACTGCCCACAGATTGGTAGCTAGAGGTTACAGCACATCATCTCCTCACTGCTTGCACACCATAGACTGGGGAGCACAAAATTCTCTTTCCTGACACCACAGAAATGTGCTGCCCTTTAGCAGATACAGAGCAGGGCCATCAATTATCAATGACACCCTCATGCATCTGCTGACATGTGCTGAGGACTTTGAAGCATGCCTTTGTCTCCCCAGTGGGCAGCATCCAGTATAGTGAATATGATGATATACATATGAATGCCACCTTTATTTACATATCAGTGCAGCTGGCCGCCACTATTTACATATGAATGCTGCCGCTATTTACATATCATTACTGGTTATTTACATGTAAACATAGGGTCTGCAGGTGAGTCATCTGTACACAACAATTGGGCAGAGTTGGGCAGCTTTAGTAGTAGCACTTAGATATTGGGACACAGCACAGGTCTAAAACTTCAAGGGACAAGGGAATTTAAACCAGGATAGTTGGCAAGTATGAGGCAGCTGCTTTGGGCCCCACAACAATGACAGGGCCCAGGGCAGCTGCCCCTTTTGCCTTCCATTAAAGACGGCCCTGATCTCAGTACTACTCTGTGAGACTGTGGACTTATGGAATGACAACGTAACAGCATTTGGAGGACTGCGTTAGTTTTGCTTTATATGACCGGTATAAAATTGTGGGACCGATTATTCATGGCCTCATTTATTGAACTCAGCATAGACCTATACCAGGTTCCAGCACAGATACTTGCACCACACCCCTGACTCTTAGTCCTGTAGTTAACATTTATGGGGGCTATGACACTGACCAAGGTAAGTCAGTGCGGTGTAACAGTGGTGGTAGGTTCCTCCTTCTGGCAGTCCTTGGCAGTATGAAGGATGGAGCCTCCACCCTTGTAGTTAGGCATACCGATTAAGCAGAACACAGACAACTGTCCTGTGGACCTCTCAGCTGTTTGACTCAGATGAGTTAATAAAGCAAGAGGGCCTAAGGCTTTTACTGGCATGGAAGATTTTCTGTCTCCTTGGAATTATCCAGTGGAAGGTGCTTAAAATATAGCAACTAATTACCAGCATCCTGGAAAATACTGGCCCCCTTTTTTCCTTGTATTAAAACAGATCTACAGTGTGTGCTCATCTAGTGCAATTTACACCAAACCCCCAAAATTCAGGAACTGTACCTCAAAATGCATATCCATTTTCAGCAGGCGGTCATACAGCGCTGGGTCCTGCACGGTGTGATAGCCATGTCCGATTCTTTCCGCCTTCAACATGTCAACAGCCTGAGAGCAAAACAAAGAAAATGTCATAAAAATAAATATCAGCAGCCTTGTCACCCCTCTACCTGCTGCAAATTCTACCCCTCGTATAGTGCTGCCATATGCTGCAGTGTTGTAGAAAGAACATTCACACCGGTTCCTGTGCCTGGACAATCTATTGTCATAAAGACAGGTCTACTATGATGCCACCCCAAAATCTATACAAAGTATGTACACTATATTACCAAAAATATTGGGACACCTGCCTTTACACGCACATGAACTTTAATGGCATCCCAGTCTTAGCCCATAGGGTTCAATATTGAGTTGGCCCTCCCTTTGCAGCTATAACAGCTTCAACTCTTCTGGGAAGGCTGTCCACAAGGTTTAGGAGTGTCTATGGGAATGTTTGACCGTTCTTCCAGAAGAGCATTTGTGAGGTCAGGCACTGATGTTGGATGAGAAGCTCTGGCTCGCAGCTTCCGCTCTAATTCATCCCAAAGGTGTTCTATTGGTATGAGGTCCTTGCTTTGAATGATCAAACATTCCCATAGACACTCCTAAACCTTGTGGACAGCCTTCCCAGAAGAGTTGAAGCTGTTATAGCTGCAAAGGTTGGGCCAACTCAATATTGAACCCTACGGACTAAGACTGGGATGCCATTAAAGTCCATGTGTGTGTGTAAAGGCAGGCGCCCCAATACTTTTGGTAATATAGTGTATAGTCTAAATAATTTCGAGTTTGGTGAACTTTTCAGGTTTTTTTTTTTTTTTGTTCTTTAAAAAAATTTGTTATCTGACTCCTTTTTAGTGTCACAGTGAAAAGCACATTAAAGGAACACTGGTTGAAATGGATAAACCTGAAGCCTGGTCTGTCACACAGAGGTGGAGCCCACCTATTCCATGTTTGGCATTCCATTCAGGCAGGGTTGTTGCTAGTAATCTGGCAACCTGGGAACACCGATTCCTGAGGCACATGAAGCAGCAACACAACTATTCTTATGATCTCTCATACACATACAGTAAAAGCAACCATGTGTCTGTACTGCCATGAGTTGTACCTATTTTTGGATAAAACGTTTTCTGTTAAAAAATAAAAAAAGGAATCATGTGATGTGAGAAGGAAGGCCTGCTCAGACATAGATTCCTTTTGGAATCAGGCTTTGCTAGATCTGAACAAAGAGTGAACTGAGTGATACACATTGTAGAGAACAATTCCAAAAGCACTAGAATCACTGTATGCATTCTCTGGATCAGAAATGTGAAGTTCCAAAGCCAGGCACCCGGCATTTTAAAAAACGACAGTTTACATTGCACAAATGTGATTTGTTTAAAGGGGACGCGAGAGTAGGTCTCACCTCCCGGACAACGGATGGTGGTCCAGCTTCTCCAGCGTGCACTGTCCTGTGGATCCCACACCTTACCGCCTCCTGAAAGATATAAATAAAGATGTAAATCAGAAAAATATGTCAGCACACCATCAGGCACAATCTGATTGTATGAGAGGTAGGGATGCCACCAATCAAATTGTATGAAAGGTAGCAGAATATTGGACCCAGAGACAGCCAAGCAGTTGGCATTTTCAGACAAGTTTCCTTTTACGTAAAGGAAAATGTTAAAAACATCCCTGAGCTGGGTCATATTGTGGTCAGTTTGTCACAGCAAACATTTCCTTCATTGTGTACATGAGATGAATATCTCCATACAGTATGTGGTAATCTGCCTGTATAAACCCAATAGTATCGGTAATATATGATTATCTGTTTATAGGTGGATGTGGAGGAGGAGATGCTGGACACATGGAGGAGGAGATGCTGGACACATGGAGGAGGAGATGCTGGACACATGGAGGAAGAGATGCTGGACACATGGAGGAGGAGATGCTGGACACATGGAGGAAGAGATGCTGGACACATGGAGGAGGAGATGCTGGACACATGGAGGAGGAGATGCTGGACACATGGAGGAGGAGATGCTGGACACATGGAGGAGGAGATGCTAGACACATGGAGGAGGAGATACTGGACACATGGAGGAGGAGATGCCGGACACATTGAGGAGGAGATGCTGGACACATGGAGGAGGAGATGCTGGACACATGGAGGAGAAGATACTGGACACATGGAGGTGAAGATACTGGATAAATGGAGGAGGAGATGCTGGACACATGGAGGAGAAGATACTGGATAAATGGAGGAGGAGATACTAGATAAATGGAGGAGGAGATACTGGATACATGGAGGAGGAGATACTGGATAAATGGAGGAGGAGATACTGGAAAAATGGAGGAGGAGATACTGGATAAATGGAGGAGAATATACTGGATAAATGGAGGAGAAGATACTGGATAAATGGAGGAGAAGATACTGGATAAATGGAGGAGGAGATACTGGATAAATGGAGGAGAAGATACTGGATAAATGGAGGAGGAGATACTGGATAAATGGAGGAGAAGATACTGGACACATGGAGGAGGAGATACTGGATAAATGGAGGAGGAGATACTGGATAAATGGAGGAGGACATGCTGGATAAATGAAGGAGGAGATACTGGACACATGGAGGAGGAGATATTGGATACATGGAGGAGGAGATGCTAGACACATGGAGGAGGAGATACTTGACATATAGAGGAGAGGATACTGGATACATGGAGAAGATACTGGACACATAGAGGAGGAGATGCTGGACACATGGAGGAGAAGATACTGGATAAATGGAGCAGAAGATACTGGATAAATGGAGGAGGAGATACTGGATAAATGGAGGAGAACATACTGGATAAATGGAGGAGGAGATACTGGACACATGGAGGAGGAGATATTGGATACATGGAGGAGGAGATACTTGACATATAGAGGAGGGTAAATAGGTCATAGAAGACGAGGTAAATAGGTCATAGAAGAGGAG
>BLSH010069051.1:105069-118552 GCA_018402905.1 Glandirana rugosa | reverse complement strand
GGGGGGGGGGGGGGGGGGGGGGGGGGTTGCGGTGGGAAGGGCAGAGCTGCTGACTGACAATCACCACCTCTGCTCGGGGAGCTGAGAGAACTGAGCAATCTGCAGTGTTACATCACTCAGTTCTCAGTCTTAGAGGTGCCAGGGGACAGATGCAGCATCAAACCAATGTTGCATCCACCTAGGTAATTATGATTATTAAAAAAACAAAAAACCCACACTTCTCTTTTAAGAGTTTGCTAGAGATTCTTTGAGCAATGAGCAATTGTTGCCTCTCAGATATGTAACCACTTACACCAATGGTCTTTTTAGCTATCTGTAAGGAGGCCATTCCTTCTACTGACCACCAAAGCTTTCTCTCTCCAACCACTCCACTAATGTATGGCTGTAGATATAACATCTATTGGCAGGGGTTCCCTGAGAACCGAAAGTTATGTCAGGGGTTCCACCATATTAAAAATATTGATAAAGGCTCAGTTAGATGTTCCCATGCCTTCCAACACTTACTGTTTTTGGTTCCACTGGATGGGATGGACATTGCAGTTGGCAAACAGATGAGGGTTGTAGCGGACCTCCACATACGCCACCCCTTCCTTAGCTTTAGTTTCTAGGAATTCATAGGCAATTCTCTTCACAGCTTCGCGGTCACCACTGGGCAGGAGGACAAAGGAATCTGATTTGTAAAGTTTACACACAGAACATCAAGACATAAGTGTGACCCTAGCCCAGTGGTTCTCAACTCCGGTCCTCGGGACCCCCCAACAGGCCAGGTTTGCAGGATAACTGAAATCCATCCCAGGTGATATCATTTGCTGCTCAGTGATTGCCGTATTCTAGTCTGAATCTCCCCAAGGTAATACTGAAAACCTGGCCTGTTGGGGGGTCCTGAGGACCGGAGTTGAGAACCACTGCCCTAGCCTAAGTACACATCAATATTAAATAAAAAAGCTCCCATTTATGTTTTTGTTGGTGAAAAAGACTTGAAGGACACATTGGTGTCTCTATAGACATTTTTTTTTTCTTCCAGGTGATGGAAATGTTTAAGAAAACACACAATGGACTTTTCTACATCCTCCCTGAATGAAATCTGGGAGTTCTGTGGCTCTTCCAGGCTTTGATGTCCTCTATGAGGAATCTCATCATTCTGGTGTGACAACCCTGACTAAAGCCTCGTACACACGGGGCGACGATCGTATACAACAGGTCGTATGAGCGACCGTTGTATGCGAAATTGATCGTTCGTATGAGCGATTAGAACAGCCGACATACGACGGTCGTACAAGGGGAGTTGTATAAGCAAACTAGAAAACTTGGTCGTACCAACAAGCGCTCATACGACCGTTGTATCGTGTGTACAGAGCAGTTGGTACAACAAGTTGTATTGTGCAAAACACGCATGCTCAGAAGTCAGGAATGGCCGGATGCTAATTACATGCGCCTGAACGTTGTTCTGTGGTCGTACGATCGTGTAGTGCAGTCAGTATGCAAGTTACATTATCCAACATACGATTTGAGGCGATCGTAAGTACGATTGTCGTCCCGTGTTTACGAGGCTTTAGATTGCATGGCTGTATGGGCTAATTTCTTTGGGTTCTGGAGAGTAATTTCCTATCCAGTATTACCGGTACTTTGTAGATTTACTTTTATAGAGAAAAAAAGTTATACTGCAAGCTGTGAAAGGAGAGGGAAGAACCTTCTGAAATAGTACAGTATGGTTGGGTAAAATGTGTTGTTACCACTCATTGAAGGAAATTAGGTAAAACCCAAATTGAGTGTCGCCTGATTGGCATTTAGCAGACCCCTCAATCAGGTTACTTACTTGGCTTTTCAGAGGCCACTGGTCAACGAATGCATGCTATTGAATCACTCCTCTCTTGTTAAGCAGAACATGTTGGTGTGAGTAGTCCTGGTATAGGATGTGGTATGGGTATGCTCCAAATTGGGAAGGGAATTACTCAGTTGTTTATGCCCGTTTCCATACATTTATATGTTGTTTTTCATCTTAATGTTTCTGGGATCCTGTACTTGCTGTTAGTATTTCATAAACGCTACTTGATGATTTCTAGTACTTGGTGGGCTGTGCCACGAGCCTTAAGAGCCAGTGCCAGGACAAGGTCACCCGGCACCCAGGGCAAAGATGAAATACTATGCCCCCCCCTTCCCTTAGGGATAGGGTCAGGGTGTCCTATCCCTGCAATAAACCATTGCGCCCAGGGCAGTTGTCCCTCCTGCCCACCCCTTGTCCCGGCCCTGCTTAGGGCATACATTTCTATCGCGCTTGTGGTTCATAGGAGGTCTATTACCCTCCTGACTGATAAGGCATTTTTTAAAATAAAAAAACACCGTTAGGCTTGAAATTAGCCACCATTTTTGCCCACGACACCTCAGATCCCAAGTCTGCATATGCCTAGTTTTTTTTACTTTTCTTTTTGTATTTTGTTTTGGTGACATGGGATTGCCTGTTTTAGCTGTTTGCAGCGCTATGATGTAAATTGGTAATTGTCTATGGTCACCTTGTCTCTGTATGCTATTTAAATAAAAGATTGTATTAATAAAATCTAAAAAAAAAACAAAAAATAAATTGAGACAAAATGTTTTCTTTGGTTTTGGATGGAGTGTGAAAGAATGTAAATCATGGGTCTCCAAACTACGGCACGAGGACCAGATGCAGCCCTTTGCTAGCCCTTGGGGCACTATTCTTCCAAATAATAGGCGCTATTCCTCCCACTGACACCAACAATGGAGCACTATTCCTTCCACTGACATCAGAGCAATATTTCTTCCACTGACACCAACAATGGGGCATTATTCCTCCCACTAACACCAATAATGGGGCACTATTTCTCCCACTAACACCAACAATGGAGCACTATTTCTTCCACTGACACCAACAATGGAGCACTATTCCTCCCACTGACACCACAATGGAGCAATATTTCTTCCACTGACACCAACAATGGGGCACTATTCCTCCCACTGACACCAATGATGGGGCACTATTCCTCCCACTAACAGCAATAATGGGGCACTATTCCCCCCACTGACACCAATGTTGGGGCACTATTCCTCCCACTGACACCAATAATGGGGTACTATTCCCCCCAATGACACCAACAATAGCACACTATTCCTCCCACTGACACCACAATGGAGCAATATTTCTTCCACTGACACCAACAATGGGGCACTATTCCTCCCACTGACACAAATGATGGGGCACTATTCCTCCCACTGATACCAATTATGGGGCACTATTCCTTCCACTGACACCAATAATGGGGTACTACTCCTCCTCTTAATAACCACCAACCCTGAGGCCATGTTTAGGTCCACTGATGCTGGGCCCAGGACATTTTCTACCCCCAATGGCCACAATGTGGCCCCCCTAAAGTCTGAAGGCCAGAAAACTGGCACTTTGTTTGAAAAGTTTGGAGATCCCTGTTGTAAATCATGGGCTTCTCTCACCTTCATGGAAAAGTTGCAGGGTTTGTATCAGGCTTCTTTTATCTCAATGCCATCTCCTTGTCATCATTGGTCTTTTCCCCTTTCCCTGCTACACTCCTCTAACCACTTCAGCTCTGGAAGATTTACCCCCCTTAATGACTTGGCCATTTTTGTGATACAGCACTGCGTTACTTTAATTGACAATTGTACGGTCATGCAACGCTGCACCCTAAAAATATGCACTGTCACCGTACTAATGACACTGGCTGGGAAGGGGTTAACATCAGGGGCAATCAAAGGGTTAACTGTGTGCCTAGGTTTTGCTTTAAATGGATTTAAATCCTTTATGGCTTTTTAAGAAAATATTTAAAAAGAAAGTTTCTGTGTCCTGGAGTTCAGCTTGAAGATTATTCTCATATTACACAATCTTGTTAAATCTATGGGAGATTATACAATCAGATTGCACAGTGTATGGCCAGCTTTAGATTTGAGTCTTTTGTCTCTTTTCACTATGACAAGGAATACCAGAAATAATGGAAATGGAAGCAACAAGCAAACACTGATTTTCAGTTCAGATAGAAGAGAACTCTGCAACCCCCAGAGTTCAGGAAGTGTAGAGGGCGACTTACACCACAGCCGGCATATAGATGTGAAACTTTGACAGGAACTCTGTGAGGCTCCCGGGGGAAGAACACGTCACACTTTTCTGAAGGCTTTCCAGGTTCTCAAAGTGCGCTGACTTCATCTTTTTCTTTCTGATAATAAACACAGGAAATGGTAAAACTTTCTGTAACGTCTCTGTGAACCCATTGTTGCACCCACTGCTCCTAACTGACACAGCCTAATGTATCAAGATGGGGTGACTGCACCCAACTGACCCAGCCTGATGTACTAAGAATAGTAACTGCAACTGACAGCCTGATGTACTAAGAATAGTAACTGAATCTAACTGACAGCCTGATGTACTAAGCCTAGTAACTGCATCTAACTGACAGCCTGATCTACTAAGCCTAGTAACTGCATCTAACTGACAGCCTGATCTACTAAGCCTAGTAACTGCATCTAACTGACAGCCTGATATACTAAGCCTAGTAACTGCATCTAACTGACAGCCTGATATACTAAGCCTAGTAACTGCATCTAACTGACAGCCTGATATACTAAGCCTAGTAACTGCATCTAACTGGCAGCCTGATGTACTAAGAATAGTAACTGCATCTAACTGACAGTATGATATACTAAGCCTAGTAACTGAATCTAACTGACAGGATGATATACTAAGCCTAGTAACTGCATCTAACTGACAGCCTGATGTACTAAGCCTAGTAACTGCATCTAACTGACAGCCTGATATACTAAGCCTAGTAACTGCATCTAACTGACAGCCTGATATACTAAGCCTAGTAACTGCATCTAACTGACAGCCTGATATACAAAGTCTAGTAACTGCATCTAACTGACGCTAAATGGTGTACTAAGCTGCTTGTTATGAACCACAGACATCCCGAGGGCTATGAGAACAAAGGAGCCCGAATGATGCATAAGGTATACCTGTCTTGTTGTGTGTACTTGAAAATCAACCAGCATGCTGGCCAACTATTGCAAGAACTCCAAAGTTCCCCTGACATCAACCCAATAGCAGCCGATAACATGCAGGCTACTGCCTAAGGTGCCACCACCTATAAATTACAGGCTTGATCCTGTTACCTCCCGTCAGCACAATCTGCTATCACTAGTACAGCGGCTGGTCAATAAGGGGCTGTTGGGCGCCGCCTCCCCGCCGCTGACAAGAAGAAAAAAAATGTCAGCTCGACCCCCCTTGCTGACAGCAAGTAGTGAGCCGATTGGTTAGTCATAAAAGACTATGTGTGTGCATACACACACATAGTCTGATTGGCTGACCTGAGCCAGTGACTGACTGGCATTGGATGCGGTGGGCAGGGGTAGGACTGTGGCAGACGTGCTGGCTGTGTGATTACTCGCGCAGGCGCAGCACTCCGCCGGGTTTCAGTCCCAACTCCCGCGCAGCAGACCATCCACTCCAGCATGCTCTCTGCAAGCCGAGCTCTGCACACTGCCAGCCTGCTATTAGATGAAGTGCGGGACTTGGGGGGGGGGGGGGGGTCTGTCAGTGCCGCAAACCCCTGTCTGGGGATCTGTATACTGCTATCTGGTGACTCTGTATACTGCTATCTGGGGCTCTGTAGTGTACTGCTATCTGGTGAATCTTTATACTGGTATCTGGAGCTCTGTATACTGCTATCTGGTGAATCTGTATACTGCTATCTAGGGCTCTGTATACTGATATATGTTGACTCTGTATACTGCTATATGGTGGCTCTGTATACTGCTATATGGTGACTCTGTATAATGCTATATGGTGACTCTGTGTACTGCTATATGGTGACTCTGTATACTGCTATCAGGGGCTCTGTATATTGCTATCTGGTGAATCTGTATACTGCTATCTGGGGCTCTGTATACTGCTATCTGGGGCTTTGTATACTGCTATATGGTGACTCTGTATACTGCTATCTGGTGACTCTGTATGCTGCTATATTGTGACTCTGTATATTGCTATATGGAGCTCTGTATACTGATATATGGTGACTCTGTATACTGCTATCTGGGGCTCTGTATACTGATATATGGTGACTCTGTATACTGCTATCTGGGGCTCTGTATACTGATATATGGTGACTGTATACTGCTATATGGTGGCTCTGTATACTGCTATCTGGTGACTCTGTATACTGCTATATGGTGACTCTGTATAATGCTATATAGTGACTCTGTATACTGCTATATAATGACTCTGTATACTGCTATCTGGGGCTCTGTATACTGCTATATGGTGACTCTGTATACTGCTATCTGGTGACTCTGTACAATGCTATCTGGGGCTCTGTATGCTGCTATATTGTGACTCTGTATACTGCTATCTGGGGCTCTGTATACTATTATATGGTAAATTGGTATACTGCTATATGGTGACTCTGTATACTGCTATATGGTGACTGTATACTGCTATCTGGGGCTCTGTATACTGCTATATGGTGACTCTGTATACTGCTATATGGTGACTCTGTATACTGCTATCTGGAGCTCTGTATACTGATATATGTTGACTCTGTATACTGCTATATGGTGACTCTGTATACTGCTATCTGGGGCTCTGTATACTGATATATGTTGACTCTGTATACTGCTATATGGTGACTCTGTATACTGCTATATGGTAAATCTGTATACTGCTATATAGTGACTCTGTATAATGCTATATGGTGACTGTATACTGCTATATGGTGACTCTGTATACTGCTATATGGTGATTCTGTATACTGCTATCTGGGGCTGTGTATACTGATATATGTTGACTCTGTATACTGCTATCTGGGGCTCTGTATACTGATATATGTTGACTCTGTATACTGCTATATGGTGACTCTGTATACTGCTATCTGGGGCTCTGTATACTGATATATGGTGACTCTGTATACTGCTATATGGTGGCTCTGTATACTGCTATCTGGTGACTTTGTATACTGCTATATGGTGACTCTGTATAATGCTATATGGTGACTGTATACTGCTATATGGTGACTCTGTATACTGCTATATGGTGATTCTGTATACTGCTATCTGGGGCTGTGTATACTGATATATGTTGACTCTGTATACTGCTATCTGGGGCTCTGTATACTGATATATGTTGACTCTGTATACTGCTATATGGTGACTCTGTATACTGCTATCTGGGGCTCTGTATACTGATATATGGTGACTCTGTATACTGCTATATGGTGGCTCTGTATACTGCTATCTGGTGACTTTGTATACTGCTATATGGTGACTCTGTATAATGCTATATGGTGACTGTATACTGCTATATGGTGACTCTGTATACTGCTATATGGTGATTCTGTATACTGCTATCTGGGGCTGTGTATACTGATATATGTTGACTCTGTATACTGCTATCTGGGGCTCTGTATACTGATATATGTTGACTCTGTATACTGCTATATGGTGACTCTGTATACTGCTATATGGTGGCTCTGTATACTGCTATCTGGTGACTTTGTATACTGCTATATGGTGACTCTGTATACTGCTATATGGTGACTCTGTATACTGCTATCTGGGGCTCTGTATACTGATATATGGTGACTCTGTATACTGCTATATGGTGGCTCTGTATACTGCTATCTGGTGACTTTGTATACTGCTATATGGTGACTCTGTATACTGCTATCTGGTGACTCTGTACAATCCTATCTGGGGCTCTGTATGCTGCTATATTGTGACTCTGTATACTGCTATCTGGGGCTCTGTATACTGTCATATAGCAGTATACCAATTTTCCATATAACAGTATACAGAGCCCCAGATACTGCTATATGGTAAATCTGTATACTGCTATATAGTGACTCTGTATACTGCTATATGGTGACTGTATACTGCTATCTGTTGCTCTGTATACTGCTATATGGTGACTCTGTATACTGCTATATGGTGACTCTGTATACTGCTATATGGTGACTCTGTATAATGCTATATGGTGACTCTGTATACTGCTATCTGGGGCTCTGTATATTGCTATCTGGTGAATCTGTATACTGCTATCTGGGGCTCTGTATACTGCTATCTGGGGCTCTGTATACTGCTATATGGGGCTTTGTATACTGCTATATGGTGACTCTGTATACTGCTATCTGGTGACTCTGTATGCTGCTATATGGTGACTCTGTATACTGCTATATGGAGCTCTGTATACTGATATATGGTGACTCTGTATACTGCTATCTGGGGCTCTGTATATCCTTATCTAGTGACTCTGTATACCCCTATCTGTGATGTTGTATACCCTATCTCGTGATGCTGGGCTGTATACTCCTGACACAAGGGGTGGAAACTATAAGGGGTGGGGCTTATGAAAAGTGGGAGAGGTCAAATAGGAAGGACGGGGCTCTGGCGCCCCCCCATCCTAAAATGTCACCAGCCGCCACTGCACTAGTAGTTAGAGGCAATGGCACTGATAGGGTTATAGCAGAAATGATATGTCTGCGCCAAATGAGATGGAAAATCTACCGATCCAGCTGCTGTATTAGAATATCTACCGATATTCAAAATACTTATAGAAGATTTTTTGCTGCCACGCTAGTAAATATATATATATATACTACATAATGTATAATCATGTGCAAAATATAGCAATAAATAAATTAAATTCATCAATACATTTGTGCGATATCTGCTAACAGTAACTAAAGTGGCATATGAAAAAAATACATCCGCCTGAATCAAATATTAATCACGCTATTTGTGTCAAATTAATCACTAAATATAAAGATTATAAAGTTCAAACTCCACTCTATGTGCAATAAACTATTAATTAAAGAGGGCCATTAATTAATAAATGTGTCCAGTTACGTTGTTTATGGCTATATTTTTCACATTGTTTTGCACATGATTATAAGTTATATAGTATATAGATACCAGCATTGTATCAAAAAATCTTTATAAGCACTTACACCGATCAGCCATAGCGTTCTGACCATTGACAGGTAAAGTGAATAACACTGATTATCTTGTGACAATGGCACCTGAAAGTGGGTGGGATATATTAGACGGCAAGTGAACATGTTGTTCCTGAAGTTGATGTATTGAAAGCAGAAAAAAGGGGCAAGCGTAAGGATTTGTGTGAATTTGACAAGGGCTAGAGCAGTCTTTTTCAACCAGGGTGCTTTGAGGAATCTTCAGGGGTGCTTTGGCAAAATACCTAAAAATTGCCCAAAAATTGTATAAAAGCTGGTGGTGTATAAAGCCTTCCTTTTAGTTACACAAAGCCACAGGTTTTCATTGTACACCATTACAACCTTCTAGCCGCCATGCATCCTAATGACCAATGGCATCACCAGTTAATAAGGAGGATGTCAGTGGCTTGCATAGTATCCTTGTTTGACCCTCCCCTGTTCCTCTCCATCAGCATTGAGTGATGGAGAAAAACTGAGCGAGAAGAGAAACATTGGAATACTAGTCAGTACCAGTTTGCAAAAGTGTATTTCATTTGGAAGAATAAACCACCTCTAAGGTTAGGTGTAGTCCTACATGTGTGGATATTACTGCGTTATGGAAAAATATTATAATAGTTTTTACATTTTAGGATGGGGTGCCTCGAGACCGTCCATAATTTTTAAAGGGTGTCTCAAGACTGTCCACCATTTTTAAAGGGTGCCTCGAGACTGTCCATAATTTTTAAAGGGTGCATCAAGACTGTCCATAATGTGTAAAGGGTGCCTCAGGTGTCCATAATTTGTAAAGTTCGTCTCGAGACTGTCCATAATTTTTAAAGGGTGCATCAAGACTGTCCATAATTTTTAAAGGGTGCCTCAAGAGTCCATGATTTTTAAAGGGTGCCTCGAGTGTCCATAATTTTTAAAATGTGCCTCAAGTCCGTCCATAATTTTTAAAGGGTGCCTTGAGAGTCCATGATTTTTAAAATGTGCCTCAAGACCGTCCATAATTTTTAAAGGGTGCCTCGAGAGTCCATAATTTTTAAAATGTGCCTCAAGTCCATCCATAATTTTTAAAGGGTGCCTTGAGAGTCCATAATTTTAAAATGTGCCTCAAGACCGTCCATAATTTTTAAAGGGTGCCTTGAGAGTCCATAATTTTTAAAATGTGCCTCAAGACCGTCCATAATTTTTAAAGGGTGCCTTGAGAGTCCATAATTTTTAAAATGTGCCTCAAGACCGTCCATAGTTTTTAAAGGGTGCCTCGAGAGTCCATAATTTTTAGAGGGTGCCTCGAGAGTCTATAATTTTTAAAGGGTGCCTCAAGACTGTCCACCATTTTTAAAGGGTGCCTCAAGATTAAGGGTGCTTGGAGAGTCCAACATTTTTAAAGGTTGCCTCGAGACTGTCCTTCATTTTTAAAGGGTGCCTCGAGACCGTCCATCATCTTTAAAGGGTGCCTCGAGACAGTCCATCATTTTTAAATTGTGCCTTGACTGAAAAAAGGTTGAGAAACACTAGGCTAGAGCTTCATGGAACTAATAGGTAGGCTTGATCCACCCGTTGACTTGTGTACAATTTTTGGGCAATGTCTAGGCATTTTTGCCAAGGCACCCCTGAAGACACCTGAAGGCATCCCAGGTTGAAAAAGGCTGGGCTAGAGGACTGGGTCAGTGAGCATCTCCAAAGCTGCAGCATAGCTGTTCCCAGTCTGTAGTGGTCAAGACCAACCAAAAGTGGTCCAAAGAAGGAAAAACGGGCAAACTGGCAACAGTCATGGAAGGCCAAGGCTCAGTGATGCACATGGGGAGTGAAGGCTGGTCTGTGTAGAGTCTGATCCAACAGAAGAGACACTGGAGCTCAAATTACTGAAAACTTTAATGTTGGTTCCAATAGATAGGTGTCAGAACACAAAGGGCATCGCAATAGACCAGTCAGGGTGCCCATGCTGACCAGTGTTCAACAGAAATAGCAAAAAGGATTATCAATCTCCTGCGCTGTGCTAGAGGCCTGGGTGGGGTCTAGGTTCTCAGTTTGTGCTGACTTTAGGAGGCTAATGATTGCCTCGCCGCTTCCCACAGACTGGGGGGTCCCAATACTACAACAAAAAAACACAGGGGGCGCGAAGCCTAGTGCATTATCCTCTATAAAATGTATTAATTAAAAAGTAAGTAGCATACTCACAAATAAAGCTTGAATATAGGCATATCAAGAGACCACCATCATCAAGGTCTGTACTGTGTACATTCCCCAACTAAGGGGGCTGTCTCCAGGTGGCAATGGCTGACGCGTTTCCGGGTGAACCTCTTCCTTTGAGCCACAGCATACCTTCAGAGGTCTAGTGAGTCCATGCCTCAATGGGTATGTTGGGTGGTCATATTGTTATGGCTGATCGGTGTATAGAGTTAGTGCAAACATCCACTTACTGTCTCTTACCACCAACCACCAACACAGGGAGAATCATTGGCTGACCACACAAGAAGTGAGTTGTAGATCTGTATTTTTGCAGTCCCCAGGTCTCCGAAAAATTTCCACCCTTGGTGGAAATAACGAATGTTGGAATTTGAATATTTGTTCTTGGGATCCCGGGTAGAACCATCTCAGTAGAAGAATATAAAAACGGGGATAAAACTCCCCCAGCACAGGGGGCACTTACCTGGCAAAGTACAAAATAGTTTCGAGTCTTATGCAGGCATCCAGGTGGATATGAAGCTCCACCTGTAAAAGAAATAAATGGATGACATGGTTAATATTTTCAACATTTCCAAAAAAAGAGTCCCTGTCTGCTGATTATGTTCTGGCTGTGGCCTCTCTCTGCCTTAATCTGTAAGGTGGGTGCCTCCTCTACCTTAATTTGGCAAGGCAATGATGAATTTTCTTGTTATGTTGATAAAAGTGGTATCAAACTATTTTTGTCTTCCATCTGTGTCCCATTTATAGGATTTACCTTCAGTTCCTGTCCTGTAGACACAGCAGAAAATGAGAGGAAACCCCCTCTTAGACAGATAGATTTTTAACGCATCATATTTTGGTATCCAGTAATTTTCTGTCCCTGTGTACATATATATATATATATATATTTAGTTTGCTTGCATATGTGACAGTGTTTGTTGGCAAGATGATCCATATCCTATATACTGGCTGCAGCAGGTAGAGCAGACAGTAGAGTTATAGGGAATACATGACGTAGTGGTGCAGACATGTGGGCAGTCCACTGGGAATCGACACTTCTTAAAGTTATGTGTTTGCAGTGGATAGAAACCTACATGTGCCACCAGGCCACAGTGCTGAAGAGAAGGTCCCTTGTGAGACGAGGCCATAAGTCTGGCACATGTCCCTAGGAGAAGGAAGGACCAACCTACCAGAGGGGCACTGGGAATAATGCTAACATCATAAAGATTAAAAGCAGTCAATGTTGATTGAGGCAGATGAGTTCCACTTTAATGTTTGCTGCTCCCATTGTGACATCATAAAGAAATGTGGGTTCAAAGTTTATTTGCTGACTTAGTAGTCAGGAAACTTCTTATCAGATATTTTAAAAAGCGAAGTACAAAGCGGCAATCTCAGCAATCCGGCTTCCGTTTACAGCTTGTGATATGTGACTTGGGCTCCTTCCTGGCAACCTGCAGGCAGTATAGCCTACATGTAGCCTTTCCCAAGATTTATTCCACTCATTGCACACACAGTGCTTCCTCTGATCGGTGTGTTGTGTTGCCTCTGGTGGGTTAGAGGGATCTGATGGGGTGAATGTCAGGTGTCCAGGAGGATGTCTCAGGTGCAATGTGAGGCATGTATCAGGTGCAGAGTAAGGTCTGTATCAGGTGCAGGGTGAGGAATGTCTCAGGTGCTGAGGAGTGCCTCAGGTGCGGGGTGAGGAGTTTCTTAGGTGCGGGGTGAGGAGTGTCTCAGGTGCAGGATGAGGAGTCTCTCAGGTGAGGAGTGTCTCAGGTGCGGTTAAGGATTGCCTCAGGGGCGAGGTGAGGAGTGTCTCAGGTACGTGGGGTGAGGATTGCCTCTGGGGTGGGGAGAGGAGTGTCTCAGGTGCGGGGTGAGGAGAGTCTCAGGGGCGGGGTGAGGAGAGTCTCAGATGCAGGGTGAGGATTGCCTCAGGGGCGGGGTGAGGAGAGTCTCAGGCGCAGGGTGAGGAGTGTCTCAGGTGCGGGGTGAGGAGAGTCTCAGGCGCAGGGTGAGGAGTGTCTCAGGTGTGGGGTGAGGAGTGTCTCAGGCGCGGGGTGAGGAGTGTCTCAGGTGCAAGGTGAGGAGTGTCTCAAGTGCGGGGTGAGAAGTGTCTCAAGTGAGGAGTGTCTCAGGTGCAGGTTGAGGAGTGTCTCAGGTGCAAGATGAGGCAAGTCTCAGGTGAGGAGTATGTCAGGTGTTGGGTCTGGTACAGGGTGAGGAATGTCTCAAGTGCAGTGGGACGTGGACTCTGTGAGGAGTGAACTCTGTGAAGAGTGGGGCGTGAACTCTGTGAGGAGTGGAACGTGGACTCTGTGAGGAGTGGGGCGCGGACTCTGTGAGGAGTGGGG
>BLSH010069051.1:69848-85457 GCA_018402905.1 Glandirana rugosa | reverse complement strand
GCCCCCCCCCCCCTTTATTAATATTGAAAAATAATAAAAATGATTGGAAAACAAACAAGTCTTGCCCAACGTTCTATAAAAGTGACCATATAACAAACTCTTTGTCACCAGTGCTGAGGGTGTACACATTGGGGGGGATTTACTAAAACTGGAGCACACAGAATCTGGTGCAGCTGTGCATGGTAACCAATCAGCTTCCAGATTTGAGCCCCATTTCACATCGACGCAATTTGACATGCGACTTGATATGCCAAATTGCAGCCTATTGCCGGCAATGGCATTGCCCCAAATCAGTGCGACGCAGACTTTGCTGCACCGCACTGATTTCCAAAAGTAGTTTCTGCACTACTTTTGGTGAATTCGGGGGCGATTTCAATAGACATCTGTACATGATCCGCACAGACGCCCCCAAACTCGCACTGAAATGCGGGTTTGAAATTGTGCGTGTTTAATTGAACTTTCGCACAATTTCAAACCTGTGTTCAGCGTGAACGGGGGCTTATTGTCAAAGCTTAATTGAACAAGCTGCCGTTAGAAGCTGATTGGCTACCTGCAAATTTCCCCTGATGTGTGCACCAGTTTTAATAACCACCCTCCCCCCCCCCCCCAGTGTATGCTGTCCTTTCCGACTCCTGAACATGAAGGTGTAAGAGGAGTGGCATATCCAGGGTTCATCCAATCAGCAACACCCTAGGAGACACACCCCCTTACCTGTAAATCTTACATTCCTGGGTACAGAAGTGTATAAAAATGCAAAAATAGAAATAACTTATAAAAATAATTAAAATAACTTAGTCAACACAACCCCCACCCCCCCCCCCCCCAATATGTGGTTTTACAACCTACCATTAAACCAAATTCCCAGAAAAGGGAAAACAATAAAATGTAACACGGCTCCCAACCTGGGAATACATTAGGTCTAATGAGCAGACGGGCCTGGATATAGATGGCTCTATTTGGTGTACGGCTTCATCCCGCAGCTCCGCAAACCCTTCACATTAGGTGACATTTTTTCTTCTTGGTGAAGGATTTCTCCATGCAGTCGATTTCCTCGATGATTTTCAAGAAAACCAGTTTGCTTTCCTAATGGACAAGAGAAGATTGTGATGAGCTACTGAACAACTTTGCAGAGTAAAAAAAAAATCCTCTTTCCAAACCTGCAATTATACATCATGATTAAAGTAGTTGTAAAGCTCCATGGGGAAGTTATACCTATAGGAAAGCCTATAATAAGACTGACCTATAGGTACTGTAAATATCTCCTAAACGTGTGCTGTTTAGGAGATATTTACCTTGTAGTACGCTGATGACATCATCCCTCCGTGCCGTTTCTTCACTAGCGAGTGCCGTGACTGGCAGCTCCCGTGCGAGAGTGACGTCACGCGACTCTGGCCAGTGACAGAGCTGGAGTCCGTGGCCCCCCGTAAGGAAGAGGGGCGAACATGGATGTGGCCTCCAGCGGGGTCAGCCGAGGCTTCGTGCATACTAGCACATTATGCTTTTACTTTGCAGGGAACTAAAAAGGAAGTAAATTCCATCAGGGTTTACTTCCTCTTTAAGGCCACATTTACACTGCTGCTGGTAAACGGACATTTAGAGGCATTTGGGCGGTTTTTTCAGCTGCCCGTGAACTCTCCTCTATGTTATCTTATCAGCACATTTACACAGGGTCATTTTGTTTCCAGGCAGTTGAGTTTAAAGGCTTTTTTTACAAATTCTGACCCCACCATCTGAATGTCGCAGCTGAAATTGAGACTCATCAGACCAGGCAATGTTTTTCCAATCTTCTATTGTCCAATTATGGTGATTCTGTGCCAATTGTAGCCTTTTTAACTTTTGTACAATAAATGATTTTTAAATAAAAACATTACTCTCAATTAATTAACTCTGTTGCTAAAAAACCCTTTGGGGAATCATCCTATTCTGTGGAATCCCTGCTCCTTTACCTGGCCATGTGACACTAATCTCTCACTATCTATACACTGTGGGAGATTAGCTTGTGGAGATCGCTTTTCGGAAGAAAATATTCAGCATGCAAGTCAATTTCTTTAGAATTTGGCGGCTTGCCAGGTTTATTGTCAAAGGTTTGCAGGATCAAACAAATAAAAACAGAAAACAAAACCTTGCTGTCCGGCGCTAAACGAAACAATCGTGTTTCCTCACTATACGGTGTGGGGCTGGCCCCGACATCCACAAAACATCAGCACAATGCACACCTTGGTTTAGAGTCCAAAATAGCACACAGAGCTCACTCAGCCTCCCCCTCTGAGTTCCAGAATAGAGCTCTCCTGTGATCTCTTCCTGGTCATTAAATGCAGCTGAAGAGGGGTTTGGGTGGACCAGAAACTCCAGGCCAGAACCGGCTCTGCCACAGTGGCTGGCAAAACCAGGGTCAGACTCTTACTGGTGCACTCCAAGTGAGCGCATGCGAGGCAACAAATATCGCCCATCCATTATCGCGCCTCGCATAATGTCACACACCCCCCCCCCCCTCTGCTCAAGCCTCTGGGGAGGAGCAACTGTCCCGACCATACAGTGGACCCGGGAAAGGCCATCTGCATTTTTTTGGAGCCTTCCCGCCCGCTTTTCCACTGTGAACTTAAATGGCTGTAGGGCCAGGAACCACCGAGTCACCTGGCTATTTTTCTCCTTGTTGTTACACATCCACTTCAGGGGGCATGGTCGGTGACTAGCCTAAATGACCTTCCTAGCAGGTAGTACTTCAGGGCCTCTAAGGCCCACTTGACAGTCTCTCATGCCTGTTAAGCTTTCTGCTCAAGTAGACGACACACCCAGTCCCACCTCAGGCATCTGTCTGTACAACAAACTCTTTTATGAAGTCCGGGGTCACAAGCACCGGTTGTACACAAAGGGCCTGCTTCAACTTCAACCCTCTACCCTTTGTCAGGTCGGTCAGAGGAACTGCAATGGTGGCAAACTCAGGTATCAAACGTCTGTAATACTCTGTAATCCTTAGGAAAGCACAAACCTGTTTTTTATTTACCGGTTGAGGTCACTTTTGAATTGACTCAATCTTGTTGGTCTGTCCCCGACCAATAACATACCCAAGGTACTTGGCTTCCTCCAGGCCTATGGCACACTTCTATGAGTTGGCTGTTAGACCTACTACCTTAAGAGAATCTACCACTGCTTGTACTCGGGGCAGATGCCATTTCCAATCCGGGCTGTGGATGACCACATTGTCCAAATAGGTGGCTGCATAGGGGCGTTGTAGCCTCAACGTTTTGTTCATCATTATTCTCTGGAACAATACAGGGGCCCCATGCAGCCCAAACAGCATTCGCTTGTACTGGAAGGACCCCTCGGGAGTAGAAAAGGCATTTTTTTTCCTTTGCTGACTCCGTTAGGGGGATCTGCCAGTTGCCCTTAGTTAGGTCTAGGATTGTTAGTACCGGGCACCTCCCAACCGGTCCACAAGTCCATCTACCCCTGGCATTGGGTATGCATCAAACTTAGACACGTTATTCAGTTTCCTGAAATCGTTACAGAACCTGATAGTGCCATCGGGCTTGGAACCAGCCCTATGGGGCTCGACCAAGCGCTGTGGGACTCCTCTACCACGTCCAACTCCAACATGTTTTTTATTTCCTTCGCCACTGCCTCCCGTCTAGCCTCAGGTATCCAGTAGGGTTTTACATTTACGCAGACCCCTAGTTCTGTAACTATGTCATGTTGTATTACGGTGGTCAGTCCGGGTAGGGGAGAGAAAAAGTCTCTATTTTTACGTATACATTCCTTTAAGTCATTTTGTTGCGTCAGTGCCAAGGACTCGGTTATGGGGACATCCGAGGTCAGGGGTAGCCTGTCCTTTGAGGAATGGGCACTGCCAATAAACTCTCTCTGTCCTTCAACGGTTTTAAGAGATTCATATGGTAAATCTGCTCCGGTTTCCTTTTCCCTGGCTGGTAAACTTTGTAGTTCACTTCCCCTACTCTTTGCCTAATCTCAAATGGACCCTGCCACTTTGCTAGGAATTTACTTTCAACTGTGGGGACCAGCACTCTGTCTCCGGGGTTGAAAGTCCGGGTTTTGGCACCCCGATTGTAAACTTGTACAAGGGGCAGGACAGCTGCGATTCGATCCTGCATCAAGATGTGCTCTATGACGCTTCTATATGGTGTGGCCTCTCCTTCCCACGTCTCTTTTGCGACATCTAGCAGTCCCCTGGGATCTCTACCATACAAGAATTTAAAGGGGGAATACTCCGTAGATGCCTGCGGAACCTCTCTTATGGCAAACATGAGGCACAGCAACAAAAAAATCCCAATTTCGCCCATCTTTATCCACCACCTTTTTTAACATACTCTTGATGGAAATCTTTTCACCAGACCGTCAGTTTGGGAGTGGTAAACAGAGGTACAGAGATTGGAGATTTTGTACAACTTGCACAATTCTCTGTTCACTACGGACATGAACGGGGTACCCTGATCCATCAAGATCTCTTTAGGGATTCCCACCCAACTAAACACCTGGGACTAGCTCCTTGGCGTAGGTATCAAGTGTTCCGCAAGGGTATGGCTTCAGGATAGCGGGTCGCATAGTCCAGGATTACCAGGATATGCTGGTGTCCCCGGGCAGATTTTACTACTGGTCCCACGAGATCCATGCCAATTCGCTCAAATGGCACTTCAATTATGGGAAGTGGGACAAGGGGACTACAAAAATGGGGTGACGGTGCAGACATTTGACACTCAGGGCATGATTCACATGATGCTCTGATGTCTGCATACAACCCGGGCCAGAATAATATCTGGGTTATTCTCTCCCTTGTCTTCTCCATAGCC
Organism: Glandirana rugosa; assembly: GCA_018402905.1. NCBI lineage: Eukaryota > Metazoa > Chordata > Amphibia > Anura > Ranidae > Glandirana > Glandirana rugosa. The sequence continues at coordinate 80,652 of BLSH010069051.1, read as the reverse complement.
AGATGTCGTCCCCCCCCCCCCATTACATGACCATGGGCCATCCTGCGAAAGAGTTTAGGAGCCACTAGCTGTTCTGCTTCCTCCTCCCCGATCTGGGGCCTGGCAGGGTTTCCGGATTCAATGACATCCTCGTAAGATGTACCAGGTCAAACATTTTGGAGGGGGGGGGGGTGGCTTGTCCGTGCGGTAGGTCCACTGATGCACCCGTTGGGCCCGGATGGCCATGGTGACACCCAGGCTTGAGAGTACCTCCGGTTTTAAAGTCTCATAATCTTGGGCTTTGTCTGGTTCAAGATCTAAGTACGCCTTTTGGGGCTCACCTGTCAAAAATGGGGCTAACAGCCCTACCCACTGCTCCATCGGCCACCCCTTGCGGTCGGCGACTTTCGCAAGTTGTGAGGTACGCCTCTGCGTCATCTTCTGTAGATGGTAAGAGGCGTGTACCAATTTTGGTTCCACTGCCACAAAAGGTGTGGGTCCCTTCATTAACTCCACCAGAGCCTCCATAAACCGGAGATTCATCTCCTGCTGCGCCGCCAGGGCCTGGCGATTCGCCTCCTGCTGTTGGTGAATTTCCTCCTGCTGTGCTGCAGAGGTCTGGCAACTTTCTTCCTGCTGCGCTGCAGCGGCTTGGGCGACCTAGAGGTTGGGCTCCTGCTGGGCCGCAGTCACCTGTAGCAAGGCCTTCAACATCTCCTCCATACTGGAAAGATGCCCGCTGAACTCCACCACATGTGGGAGATTAGCTCGTGGGGATCAATTTTCGGAGGAAAACAGTCAGCATACAGGTCAATTTCTTTAGAATCTGGCAGCATGCCAGGTTTATTGTCAAAGGTTTGCAGGATCAAACAAAAACAGAAACAAAACCTTGCCGTCTGGTGCTAAACTAAACAATCGTGTTTCCTCACTATACGGTGTGGGGCGGGCCCCGACAACCACAAAACATCAGCACAATGCAAACCTTGGTTTAGAGTTCAAAATAGCCCACATAGCTCACTAAGCCACCCCTCTCAGTTCCAGGATCGAGCTCTCCTCTGATCTCTTCCTGGTCATTAAATTCAGCTGAAGAGGGGTTTGGGTGGACCAGAAACTCCGGGCCGGAATTGGCTCTGCCACAGTGGCTGGCAAAACCCGGTCGGACTCTCACTAGTCCACTCCAAGTGAACGCATGTGAGGCGACAAATACATTATCCATTATCGCGCCTCGCATAACGTCACAACACACATGTATATGTCTCATCACAAATAAGAAACATTCTGGATACTAAAAAGCTTGGCTTACTGGCTGTGGTTTTACCTCAGGGTCATTAGCAGACACTTCCAGGAATGGTGATCCCCAGGTGTCCGCCAGCCTCTGACCTTCTAATGGTGACACTTGACGACTGAAGAGCAGAAAGAATGGAATATCTTCATCTCAAATGGCCAAATGTGAAGAAGAGGGTAGAACAGATAAAAAAAAGACAATTACCTTTGTGCTGGCAGATCCTTCTTGTTCCCAACAAGAACAATTGGGGTGCTAAAAGGAAAAAAACAATAAATTGACGCTTTGTTTGCTTTCTTAATTAAAGCAAACTTACAGTGTATCAACCAAGAAGATGGATGTGGATTGCTCAAATGAATTTAGGATGGAGCTACGAGGAAGATTTTTATTATATTGCTAGAAGGGTTGGAGATGTATCACTAAGATTGACCACTAACACCATATCGGCCACTGATTCCATCTGTGTGATTTTACAGAGACTGAGCTATTGAGCATCCTCCAAGTAGGTCAGGTCCACCACCCAGCGCCATCAAGAGGACCAATCACTGGCAGCCAAGGAACAAACAGACGTACAGTACCCCCTTCCTAAGAGCTATGCAAGCTCTGAGAAAGGGGATGCGCCCCCCAAAATGCATCAACTTGCCAACGCAGTGATGCATCAGTCATCAATCATGGCAGGTCCTATGTTTCTCCCATTATATTATTACCCTAAGCTGACAAGAAAGCGTAGGGAAGCTGTCTGTGGCTCCTTACGTATGTGTATGCATGTATGCATGAGAGATAAGGACCTTAGATTGTAAGCTCAAGGGCAGGGACTGATGTGAATGAATAACGTGTAAAGCACTGCATACATTGACGGAGCTATATAAATACCTAAATTAAATAAATAATACTTACCAGCCTATGCCTCGTCTCTCCTGCAGCTTTTGGTGCAACACTATTGCAATCTGAAAGCTGTAAAAATTAAAGACATTTTTTTTTCCTCACTGAAGAGCAGAAGTAAGAAAAACTATTAAAAGTATAAGTCTAACTTTTTAAGGGAGCCCACATACTAGACCACAAAATATTAAACTACACCAGGAAGATCAAAAAGGAAACAGCCTATAACTCTGTATTAAGGTGGTTCTAAAGGCTCAAGGTTTTTTTTACCTTTATGCATTATGCATTAAGGTACCCCCCCCCCCCCCCGCATCCTTATACTTATCTGAGCCCCATCTGGATCCAGTGATTAGCAGCAGCTCTCCAGGGTCTCTCTCTCCTCACTGGCACACACAGCAGCAGGAGCCATTTTCAATCACAGCTAGTGAGCCAATAAGTGAGCCAATGGACACACAGGGAGTGAGCCTGTGTGAGTGCCCCTATAGTAAGAGGCTTCCTATTGGGGGGCACTCAGTGGTGGGAGGAGCCAGGAGCTCAGATCGGGCTCCTCTGTGCAGAACCATTGCACAGAGCAGGTAAGTATAACATGTTTGTTAATTATAGTTTTAATCTTTTCCTTAGATTTACTTTAACCTTATAAGGGAGTCAACAGAGTAGACCACAATGTGTCTTCTACCCCACGGAGAACAGAAGGGGAATAGCCCAGAACAATGCAATAACCTTGTAAGGAAGTCTACAGAGTAGACAACAATGCACCCTCTATACCAGGGAGATCAGTATAGGGAACAGCCCAGAACTCTGCACTAACCTTGTAAGGGTGTCCACAAAGTATACCACAATGTACCTTCTACCTCAGGAAGTTTAGAAGGAGATCAGCCCAAAACTCTGCTTTAACCATGTAAGGAAATCCACATAATAGACCACAAATGTACCATCTACACCAGGTATATCGGCAGAGGGAACAGCCAAGAACTCTGCACTAATCATGTAAGAGTTTCCAGAGAGTAAACCACAATATACCATTTATACCAGGGAGGTCGGTAGGGGAACAGCCCAGAACTCTGCAATAAGGCAGCTCACATAGTAGACCACAATATACCATCTATACCAGGGAGGTCAGTAGGAGAACAGCCCAGAATGCTGCAATAAGGTAGCCCACAGAGTAGACAACAATATACCATCTACACTAGGAAGATCTGTAGGGGAACAGATCAGAATTCTGCACTTGCCTTGTAACGAAGTCCACAGAGTAGACCACAAGATATCATTTACAGTATACTAGGAATATTAGTAGGGGAACAACTCAAAACCATGCACTAACCTTGACAGGTAGCCTACAGAGTAGACCACAATGTACCATCTACCTCAGGTAGATCAGTAGGTGATCAGCCCAGACCTCTGCATTAACATTGTAAGTAAATCCATAGTAAACCTAAATATCCCATCTCTACTAGGGAGATCAGTAGGGGAACAGCCCAGAACACTGAACTAACCTTGTAAGGGAGTCCATAGAGTAGACCGCAATATAGAATCTACACCAAGTATATCACTATAGGCAACAGCCCAGAACTCTGCACTAATCTAGTAAGGGAGTCCACAGGATATACCAAAATATACAATCTACACCAGGGAGATCAGTAAAGGAACAGCCCAGAACTCTGCACTATTCTTGTAAGAAAATCCAAAGAGTAGACCACAATGTACAATCTACACTATGAAGATTGGTAGGGGAACAGGCCAGAACTCTGCACAAACTTTGTAAGAAAATCCACAGAGTAGACCACATTCTACCATCTACACCAGAGAGATCAGTAAAGGAACTGCCCACAACTCTGCACTAACCTTGTAAGAAAGTCCACAGAGTAGACTGCATTATACCATCTACACCAGGGAGATCAGTGGGGAACAGCCCACAACTCTGCACTAACCTTGTAAGAAAGTCCACAGAGTAGACCGCATTATACCATCTACACCAGAGAGATCAGTAAAGGAACTGCCCAGAACTCTGTACTAACCTTGTAAGAAAGTCCACAGAGTAGACCACAACATACCATCTACACCAGAGAGATCAGTAAAGGAACTGCCCAGAACTCTGTACTAACCTTGTAAGAAAGTCCACAGAGTAGACCGCATTATACCATCTACACCAGGGAGATCAGTGGGGAACAGCCCACAACTCTGCACTAACCTTGTAAGAAAGTCCACAGAGTAGAACGCATTATGCCATCTACGCCAAGGAGATCAGTGGGGAACAGGCCAGAAATCTACTAACCTTGTAAAGCAGGGGTGTCAAACTCAATTTCATCACAGGCCACATCAGCAGCTATCAAAGGGCCGATTGTATCTGGGGTGCGCTACATACAGAGTGCAGAGTTCAGGTGTGGGCTATGTACAGAGTGCAGAGTCCAGGGTTGCGCTACGTACAGAGTGCAGAGTTCAGGGGTGCGCTATGTACAGAGTTCAAGAGTGTGCTATGTACAGAATGCAGGGTTTAAGTGCGTACTAGGTAAAGAGTTCAGGAGTGCGCTATGTACCCAGTGCAGGGTTTAGGGGTGCGCTATGTACAGAGTGCAGGGCTTAAGGGTGCGCTATGTACAGAGTTCAGGGGTGAGCAGAGTGCAGAGTTTAGGGGTGTGTTACATACTGAGTGCAGAGTTTAGGGGTACGCTATGTGCAGAGTTTAGGGGTGCGCTATGTACAGAGCGCAGGGTTTAGGGGTGCGCTACGTACAGAGTTCAAGGGTGAGCTATGTACAGTGTGCAACCCCAATCCCTCAAAGTTTCCTCACAACTCTCTCTTACCTAGCCCGACTCTAGTACCTCTTTGTGTAAGGGTGATCGTTCTCTCTCAGACTCTGGAAATCTGTTCCTGCTAATAGTGTGTGCAGGGATCTGTTAGTTCTGGGAGCCACTGAGAACAAAGCTGCCCCTCATAAACACAAAAGGCTTCTGTGTTTACAATTGACAGCAAGGAGCTGAGGGTGAGAGCCGGAGGTGGCAGAATGGAGTTTCGCCACAAAACGGATGGAAAACAGGGTGCAAGGGCCCCATGCCAAGGCCCAGCAGACCAGATTCGTCCTACAGGCATTGTGTTTGGTATATATGTTGTAAAGAAATCCAGAGAGTAGACCGCAATATTATACCATATACCCCAGGGAGATAAGTAGGGGAACAGTACAGATTTCTGCACTAACCTTATAAGGCCCTAGAGAGTAGACCACAATGTACCTTTTACACCGGGATGAGTAGTGAAACAGCCCAGAACTCTGCACTAACCTTGTAAGAGAATCCATAGAGCAGACCACAATGTACCATCAACATCAGGGGGATCAGTGGGGAATGCCCCAGAACTCTGCACTAATCTTGTAAGGGTCCACAAAGTGTACCACAATGTAACATTAGGGAGATCAGTAAGATGACAGTCAAGAAATATTAACTAACCTTGTAAGATAATCCACAGAGTATACCACAATGTATACATCTACAAAAAAAGATATCAGTAGGGGAACATCCCAGAATTCTGCACTAACCTTGTAAGGGAGTCTGCAGAGTAGACCACAATGTACATTGTACACCAGGTAGAACATTAGGAGAACATCTCAGAACTCTGCACTAACCTTGTAAGAGAATCCACACTGTAGACCACAATGTATCCATCTACACCAATAAAAAAGGACGGAGGAAGGAGGGTGAATTCCAACTGTAAATAATTGGGAGGACAATATGTCAGACATAGCCGCAAATGTCACTATTACACATTATAATGGAAACAAGAACTTACATGACTCGCCGTGTCCACCACAGTCACTTCATACTGATGCTTTCCCACACAAACCGTATTGTTCCAAACTGAGGAGAAGCCAATAGAAAACAGGTTACCAAAACAGAAATGGAAGTGTAACCTTTTTGTTTTATTTTTGAATATAGCGTGGAAAGCTGAGAGGCTCTGCCAGTTTTTTTTTTATTGCTGTCTGTGTTCCATTGGAGATTTCCTCATGGTCCACCTCATTGAAACAGGAAGTCAGGGCAAATCTCCAAAGAGCCAAAGCATGCCATAACAATTTGCTGGATTCTTACATTATGTTACTATTTTTTTGTTGTCTGCAGAGGTTCTCATCTTTCCACACTGCAAGAATATAGGCTGAAGATACACTTCAAAGATACAAAGAGCTGATATTCACTGCACTGTACTTACTGCTCTCTATGGTCACCTGGCACTTACTGCTCTCTATGGTAAACTAGTATTTACTGTTCTCTATGGTCAATTGGTACCTGATGCTCTCTATAGCCAACTGACACTTAGTGTTCTCTATGGTCAGCTGGCACTTGCTGCTTTCTGTGGTACTTCTGTCTATGGTCTAGGGTACTTACTGCTCTCTATAATCAGCCTGTCCTTACTGCTCTTTATGGTCATATGGTATTTACTGCTTTCTATGTTCAGATAGTATTCACTGTTCTCTATGGTCAACTAGTACTGTATTTATTGCTCTCTATGGTCAACTGAAACTTACTGCTCTATGGTCAACTGGTACTTACTACTTTCTATGATCATCTGGTATATACTGTTCTCCATGATCAGCTGGTACTTACTACTCTCTATAGTTAGCTGGTACTTATTATTTTCTATGATCAGCTGGTACTTACTGTTCTCCATGGTCAACTGGTACTTACTTTTTTCTATGGTCAGCTGGTACTTACTGCTCTCTATGGTCAACTGGTACTTACTATTTTCTATGGACAGCTGGTACTTACTGTTCTCTATGGACAGCTGGTACTTACTGTTCTCTATGGACAGCTGGTACTTACTGTTCTCTATGGACAGCTGGTACTAACTGTTCTCCATGGTCAGCTGGTACTTACTATTTTCTATGGTCAACTAACATTTATTGTTCTCTATGGTCAACTGAAACTTACTGCTCTATGGTCAACTGGCACTTACTACTTTCTATGATCATCTGGTATATACTGTTCTTCATGGTCAGCTGGTACTTATTGCTCTATGGTCAGCTGGTACTTACTACTCTATAGTTAGCTGGCACTTACGATTTTCTATGGTCAGCTGGTACTTACTGTTCTCCAAGGTCAGCTGGTACTTACTATTTTCTATGATCATTCTTTATGGTCAACTGGTATTTATTGCTCTCTATGGTCAATTGGAATTTACTGCTCTATTGTCAACTGGTACTTACTATTTTCTATGATCATCTGGAACTTTCTGCTCTATGGTCAACTGGTACTTACTCTTTTCTATGGTCAGCTAGTACTTACTGCTCTCTATGGTCAACTGGTACTTACTGTTCTCCATGGTCAGCTGGTACTTACTGTTCTCCATGGTCAGCTAGTACTTACTGTTCTCCATGGTCAGCTGGTACTTACTGTTCTCCATGGTCAGCTGGTACTTACTGTTCTCCATGGTCAGCTGGTACTTACTCTTCTCCATGGTCAGCTGGTACTTACTCTTCTCCATGGTCAGCTGGTACTTACAATTTTCTATGATCATTCTCTATGATCAACTAGTATTTATTGCTCTTTATGGTCAACCGGAATGTACTGCACTATGGGCAACTGGTACTTACTACTTTCTATGATCATCTGGTACTTACTGCTCTCCATGGTCAGCTGGTACTTACTGTTCTCTATAAAAGTCAATGCTGAAATGCACTTTCAACCCAAGATGGAGTTATGGGTGTGCATATAAGTAGGGAAGTGCCACGTCCTAGTTTATCAATAAATTTAGGCAGCGGTTGAAAGGATGGACTTTATAGGCACCAAAAATTAAAATTTATAATAATTTTATTAATTACAAAAACATTTTTTTTACATGTAAAAACGCATATATACAAACTCCATTAGCTATATAAATTCATGATCGTGTTATCTCCAAGTGGGTGGCCACATATATCAGATTCACCAGACCAAGAACAACCTGGTGCTGGTGGCCAATCTGAAGATTAGAATCTTTTACGAAAAAATAGCTCTACATGTTTCGCGGGAAACCGCTTCCTCAGGAGCTTTATGATTTTTACCACTACAGGCCACATGTGCATATACAGGTGCCCAATGGAAATGCACTAATCTGATAAACAGGGGGGTATAACACCGATCATTCAGCAAGCAGGTGTAACTACACCTGCACTCTGTAGGAGCTAGCATTAACGGGAGCCTGGTGTCTTTGTCATGGAAAAACTCCAATCACAGCGGGGATGTAAAGAAATTTCCTCACATGGGAATACACTGCTAGTAAACATGCATCTCGGTGTGATGCCAACAAAGTACCAATTGTTAAGAAATAGACATTCAGACCGCAAGGACACCAGGGGAAGGCTGCATTGCAATGCAGCCTTCCCTTGTGAAGAAATTTCTTTACATCCCCGCTGTGATTGGAGATTTTCCATTTCAACTACTGTTCTCTATAGTCAACTGGCATTTACTGTTCTCTATAGTCAACTGGCATTTACTGTTCTCTAGTCAACTGGCATTTACTGTTCTCTAAAGTCAATTGGCATTTACTGTTCTCTATAGCCAGCTGGCATTTACTGTTCTCTATGGTCAATGGTACTTACTCCTTTCTATGGTACTCATCTCTATAGTCAGCTGGTATTTATTGTTTTCTATGGTACTTACAGTTCTCCATGAGAAACGGTTCTCTCCGTGGTTGTCTGGTACTTACTGTTCTCCATGGTACTTATTGTCTCCTATTGTATATGGGTACTTATTCTATGGTTGGCTAGTACTTACTGCTTTCTATGGTCATCTGGTATTTTTACTATATTCTGTGGTCTATAGTACTTACTGCTCTCTATGGTCAGCTAGTGCTTACTGTTCACTATACAGTCTATGGTACTTACCATTCTCCAGAGTTGGCTCATACTCTTTTGGGAATTCTCCTTTGACAAACTGAAGGGTCAGGGCTGTTTTACCTACAGATTTAAAAAGTTGGAGACAAAAATGATGGTGGCAAATAAGATCAGCAATCCAGAAATCAGAATCCAAGGAGTGGCTGGGGTGACAGGCATAGAGGGGCCAGTGATGGGGAGCCAGGCACAGAGAGGTTCAGGATGGGGAGAATGGCTCATAGAAGCCCAAGGTAGGAAGCCAAGCACACATGAGCCTAGGATGGGAAGTCTGGCATACAGGAGACCAGAAGGTCATATGGAAAAAAATGCCAGCAGCACATTATCACTGTGCACTGATTACCCAGCATGCTGGCCAATGTATGGACCTGTCAATAGCATACCTTAATATGGGCATTGGGCAGGCAATGCTGCTTAGAAAACATTCTTTTTTCAGCGTTTTGTAAGCAGTGTTTATCGGCGCTTATCGGTGTCAGCGTTTTTACTTCATTAGCTTCCATTGACTACAAAAAACGCCGGACGCTGATAAGCGGCCGTTTACCGGCGTCCAGCGTTTTTTATGGTCAGAAGAACGACTTTTGAGCGCCAATTCAGGGCGTTCAGATAACAGCCCAAAAACGCCACTGCTGTTAAACGACAATTAACGTCCATGTGTGCATGGACACATAGGACACCATAAAGGGGCGTTTTTGGGCTGTTAAAAAAATGCCCAAATGACCAAAAATGGTTGTTTATCAGCTACAGTGTGCATGTAAATCTGTATATTAATATAATACTCTGTATTACTCCTTATTAGTCTGTATATTAATATATTACTCTGTATTACTCCTTATTAGTCTGTATATTAATATAATACTCTGTATTACTCATTATTCCGTATATTAATATATTACTCTGTATTACTCCTTATTACTCTGTATATTAATATATTACTCCTTATTATTCTGTATATTAATATACAGACTAATAAGGAGTAATATATTAATATACAGACTAATAAGGAGTAATACAGAGTAATATATTCATATACAGACTAATAAGGAATAATACAGAGTAATATATTAATATACAGAGTAATAAGGAATAATACAGAGTAATATATTAATATACAGAGTAATAAGGAGTAATACAGAGTAATATATTCATATACAGAGTAATAAGGAGTAATATTACTTTGTATATGAATATATCACTCCTTACTACTCTACATGAGTCTCTATGTTTGGTGTCTATTGGTCTACATTGCTCCTCATTACTCTGTGTCTTTATATGGCGTCCATTACTCCACAGAGCACATGGGGGGTCCATGGAGTATCAGAGGCTTCTATAGTCACCCCCCCCCCCCTCCTTCTCCTAGGGGTGAGGAGGATGAGTGGCGGGGCCACCATGCCCTCCCCCTCCAATGGGGCCCCTCCCAGTCGGAGCACACAGTGCGGTATGGACCCCCCTCACAGTGCGGTATGGACCCCCCTCATACATACCGACCGACACGTGGCCCAGGATAACGACCTTGCGGCATCTGGCGGTTGTCATACCGACCGATAGGAGAGGAGATTCCACCGACACTCACTACTCCAAGCCCGGACCGCGGACTTCACAGCTCCTCCCACAAACAAGCGGGACTCTCCAAGTCATGCGCCGATTGGTTGACTGGGTAGCGACTATCCAATGAGTGGTGGAACGGCTAGGCGCACTGCTCTGTGATTGGTCGGGGAGATTCGGAGGCCCACATTTGGTTGTTTATGAAGTGATGGAGAAGAGCGGGGAGGGGGCAGTCTGAGGGGCCCTGGGGGGGGGGGGGGGGGGGGGGG
>BLSH010069051.1:38773-48908 GCA_018402905.1 Glandirana rugosa | reverse complement strand
CCTCTTCTCTCCTATCCCTCTCCCCCTCTCTTCTCTCCTATCCCTCTCCTCTTCTTCTCTCCTATCCCTCTCCCCTTCCCCTCTTCTCTCCTTTCCCTCTTCTTTCCTCCTCTCTTCTCCTCGTCTCTCCTCTCCTCACTTCCCCTTGCCTCCCCTCTCCTCCTGTTTTTTCTGTTGAATGATTTTCCCCTTTGTTCAGCTATTGTAATACACACAGCACATCAATTCAGTAAGATCCCTCTGCTACTTCCAAAGTCCGTCCTCTCCTCATTGGACAGAGGTGATCCTATTGAAACACTGCTGCTTGCGCCACTGTTCCTGGGGGGGGGGGGGGATTCATCTCACACAGTATCCCATGGTAGTTGCCATCAGTTTTGTCATTTCTTACTGCTTCCACATTTGAATCCCCTGAGCTTAAGACCTTAGTGGGCGGCCAGTCCGCAGTGGGTCCGCTGTGTGCAGTTGCCCCTTTCCCTCCCATCCCCGGTGGGGGACCACTGGCCACACCGCTCTGTTCTGTGTACCTCCTTGGGATGTGCCGCAGTGATCATTTGTTTTTATTATCTGGTCAATTCACTTATGTCTGATCCACCTGATATCCCCTGAGGAAGATTATCTTAAATTGAAACACATTGGGAAGAATCAGTGGTTGTCTACATTTCCATATGCTTAATGCACTTTCTCTTGGTCACCCTTGGCTAGGTGACCATTATCCTGTACAGTGTCTAGACCACACTTCTTTGGTGTATAGATGCAATTTTTAATCTTGTGTATAAATAAAGTCTTTTCATTTTTAACTTCATGGGTCTTCTTTGGTTGCCATAAAGTCCCATGGGAGATGCCTCTGTTGTACATAATATTGAAACACTGCCATATCCTCATTGGGCAGAGGTGGTAATATTGATACTCTCATATCCTCATTGGACAGAGGTGATAATATTGATACTCTCATATCCTCATTGGGCAGAGGTGATAATATTGATACTCTCATATCCTCATTGGACAGAGGTGATAATATTTACACTCTCATATCCTCATTGGGCAGAGGTGATAATATTGATACTCTCATATCCTCATTGGACAGAGGTGATAATAATGATACACTGTAAGATCCTCATTGGGCAGAGGTGATAATATTGATACACTGTAAGATCCTCATTGGACAGAGGTGATAATATTGATGCACTCTCATTGGGCAGAGGTGATAATATTTATACACTCTCGTATCCTCATTGGACAGAGGTGATAATATTGATACACGGTCATATCCTCATTGGACAGAGGTGATAATATTGATACACGGTCATATCCTCATTGGACAGAGGTGATAATATTGATACACTGTAAGATCCTCATTGGACAGAGGTGATAATATTGATACACTGTCATATCCTCATTGGACAGAGGTGATAATATTGATACACTGTAAAATCCTCATTGGGCAGAGGTGATAATATTGATACACTGTCATATCCTCATTGGACAGAGGTGATAATATTGATACACTGTAAGATCCTCATTGGACAGAGGTGATAATAATGATACACTGCAAGATCCTCATTGGACAGAGGTGATAATATTTATTCACTCTCATATCCTCATTGGACAGAGGTGATAATATTGATACACTGTCATATCCTCATTGGACAGAGGTGATAATATTGATACACTGTAAGATCCTCATTGGGCAGAGGTGATAATATTTATTCATTCTCATATCCTCATTGGGCAGAGGTGATAATATTGATACACGGTCATATCCTCATTGGGCAGAGGTGATAATATTGATACACGGTCATATCCTCATTGGACAGAGGTGATAATATTGATACTCTCATATACTCATTGGACAGAGGTGATAATATTGATACTCTGTAAGATCCTCATTGGACAGAGGTGATAATATTGATACTCTGTAAGATCCTCATTGGACAGAGGTGATAATATTTATACACACTCATATCATCATTGGGCAGAGGGGAGAATATTGATACATTGTCATAACCTCATGGGACAGGAACATTAATAAATTCATCAGTAACTGTGTGTGCCAGTAACCTGACTGTACAGTGTGGAAGATGTATATAAATTAATTTAAGCTATTTGTCTTTAGATCCGCTTTAGGTTGAGAATTTCTGTATGCATTGAAGGTTTGTACCATGGGGCCTACGACTGTGTGCTGTATTTCACTATCTCTGTGATTTCTCATCTTCTGAAGCTTCTGTTTTTCACACAGGAAACATTTCTAGAGAACAGACAGGATGGGGTGTCCAGAAGACTAATTCCCCCGGCCAGGTACAGGCGCCAAATACTTTCATTTACAGAGAAATGTTCTGTGGGAATTGCACTTATTGTTTTCTGAACTCTGTGGGAGATTAGCATGAAATGAAAAGCAGAAATGGCAGGAATCGTCTACATAAGACAAAGTACTGCCAGAAATGCAGTAAACATAAAGAATATCTAAACCCAAGAACAAAAAAATTGCAACCTGTGAGATCTTAGATGTGGGGGCTATCCTATTCTAGTGTGTCCTCTCTCACTCACTGTACTGTATCTATGGAGTAGCAGCATGTGACTACAAAACACCTCCTCCTCTTCTCTATAACATAATATGCAGGTGTTCTTTAGATGACAAAGGGAATTTGGCACAGCTAGTAACACTGCTTAAGATTCCAGTTCTGCAGAGGTAGAGTTCATGGGAAGTTAGGAACCCACTGGATTTCTGGCAGGGTCTCTTTACAAGAGATATAACAAAATGTTTTCAGTGGTATATTTATTAGACCAAAATGGAGAAACTAAAACTATTTCATTGCTAGGGCTTACACTTTGGGTCACACTGGGAGAGATTTACTAAAACTGGAGCACACAAAATTTGGTACAGCTGTGCATAGTAACCAATGAGCTTCTAACTTGTACATTTAAGCTTTGACAATAAAACCTGGAAGCTGATTGGTTACTATGCACAGCTGCACCAGTTTCTGTGCGCATCAGTTTTAGTACATCTCCCCCACGGAGTCATTTTATTCTACCACTATTTGTATTTTTTTTCTGCACCTCTGGGCTTTTAGGAAAGGCAGTGAGCCAATTACAAAAGCAGAGGATTCTGGGAAATCTGTATCCAAAAAAAATGTTGTCTCCATGGTTACATGATAGTGGAGTGTGGTATACAGATATATACTGTACGTAGCAAAAACCTAAATCTAATATCTCGCAGACCAGAATCTGTAAGTAAGAAACTATTACACTATAGAAGGTCAGGTAAGGACGTGACTTAGGACATATCTAACCAAAAATGTTTCCAATGCTGCAGATAACAAGGAAAACGTGGGGGTTGTAAAATTTATTATTGAAAAAATTAGAGGTCAGTAGTTTAATGCAGTTTGTAATCATCTGCTTTTATGAAAACGTGCCTCATAATGTCTCACCAGGTAATACCAGATGTGTCTTGGGTATTACCACCTTATATTACCCACTCCCAGTGTGTCCTGGGTATTCTTATACTGCCCACTCCCACAGTGTCCTGGTTTTCACCTTATTATACTGCCCATGCCTGGGGCATCCTTGATGTTGCCTTATTATACTGCCCACTGCTGAGGTGACCTGGATGTCACCTTTAATGCCCTCCCCCCTGATGTCCTGAGTGTCACCTATACTGCCCACTCTCAGGGTGTCCTGGATGTCACTTTATTATACTGTCCATGCCTGGGGCATCCCAGATGCTGCTTTATTATACTGCTTCCCCCTGGGGTGTCCTGGATGTCCCTTTTAGTGCCCACTCCCACAGTGTCCTTGGTGTCATTTTACACTGCCCACTCCCGAGGTGTCCTGGATGTCACCTTTAATGCAGTCTCCAGGGGTATCCAGGGTGTCACTTTATTATTCTGCCTACTTCCAGGGCATTCTGGATGTCCTCTTATTACACTTCCCACTCCCCAGGTTGTCCTGGGTGTCACCTTAGTATACTGCCCATGCCTGGGACATCCCAGATGCTGTTTTATTATACTGTTGGTGTCCTGGATGTCACCTTATACTGCCCACTCCTGGGGTGTCCTGGATGTCACCTTTTAGTGCCCTCTCCCGTGGTGTCCAGGGTGTCGCCTTATACTGCCCACTCCCGAGATGTCCTTGATGTCACCTTTAGTGCCCTCTCTGGCGTGCCCTCTCCCGTGGTGTTCAGGTTGACACCTTATAATTCTACCTACTACCAGGGCATCCTGGATGTCATCTTATTACACTGCCCACTCCCCAGGGTGACCTGGATATCATCTTTGTATAAGGACCACCCCTGGTGCAATCTGGATGTCGCCTTATTATAATGTCCACACCTGGGGTGTCCTGGTTGTCACCTGTTATATTGTGCACTCTCTGGTTGTCCAGGGTGTTCTGTTATTATGCTGCCCAATCTTGTGTGTCACCTTATTGTACTGGCAATGCCAGGGGTACCCTGTATGTGACCTTATTATACTGGCTACTGCTGGTGTGTCTTGAGTGTCCCCTTATTATACTGCCCACTCCAGGGGTATCTTGGATTTCACCTTATTATACTATCAAGTCTGAGGTGGCCTAGGTGGTGTTGCTTGTCAGGGATGTCCCTATATGTTTAGTGTTGCCAAAGAAAGGGATAAGAGACAGTTCATAACATTTTTGTGCATTAACTCCAGAACTCTGTTCATCATTTTGTCTCTTTTCCTTCTCTGTCTGTCTTTATAAATGCAACATTTGTAGCCCCATCATATGCCGTTTTGTTGACTGATTTTTATATATTTATTCCGTTGTTATTATTGTGTGTGTTAGCAGCATTATTCTAACCTGTATTTCTTCCATATTAAGGATGATGTCCACAGAAAGTGCAAACAGCTTCACCCTAATTGGAGAAGCATCTGATGGGGGCACAATGGAGAATCTAAGCAGAAGGCTCAAGGTAATTAGATCATTGTCGCCACAAACAGCAGAATCCGCCTATAAGGGCCACCATTGCTTTGCTTCCAGGAGCTGTCTTAGATCTATAGCTTGAGCTCAGGGATAGGCAGAACGGTACTTCAGGAGTGCCCTAGTGAAACCTCTTGAGTGCCAGGCATTATTCTTATTTCTAACCAATCTGGGGCTAAGGTTTAACTTTCATTTCTTGCCTACTTTTGAGGGGCCTTCCATATACTCAACTCTTTCAGTCACATTGACTTAGTGGGATAATTTCCAGGTCTCTGGCATACTCGAGAGCCATTTCACACCCCCTTTGGGCTGTTTTGTGGATCTTCTCTTCTATTCACATGTTTTGGTTGATCTTCTCATTGGTTCAGAGTCTGTTTGGAGTCATTCGCTGTGGTGGTGACCTTTTTATTCAGTCTTGAGTATCCGGTTGATTCTCCATGTGCTTCCTCTAGTCGTGTTGGAAGATTCCTCTATCTGGTAGGGGACTGGACCTCATCCAATTCAGATTCAGGCATCAGTACTTCATATGGCTCCTGGGCTACAGACGGTCCCCAGTATTTTTCTTGAGCCTGTTAGTGGTTGCTGCTGAATGCCCACCTCTCAGTTGGACTATTTTTGGACTTCTGACAGTGTATGAGTTCCCGAGACCCTCAATGGACGAGAATGGAAAAGAGATTTTTGTACTCATCTGTGTTCCATTTTAACCACTGCTTGGTTATGCAACGATGTACCGAAACAAAATTTATATTTTCTTCAGACAAATCAAGCTTTCTTTTGGTGGTATTTGATCACCACTGGGTTTTTTATTTTTTTATTATATGGTAGTTCTATACAGCATACTGGATATTTTTATCTGTTTAATCTACAACTGCCATGATGCTGCACATGTGATCAGCTATGACACCAGCCATTGGATGGTTTAACAGTTTGGTTTAGAGCACAGCCAATGGGAGTGTTACATTTCCGGCACGTGCCGGAAATGTGACTGGTTTTTAACCTGTTAAATGCATGGGTTTACTACCGCTTTAAGTGGTGCCTTAGTATGTGTAATATCTGCTTCTTTTTTTACTAAAAATCTTTGTTTCTTCTCCCTGCTTTGCAGAGAGAAGAAACAAAGCGATCGTTCCCTCTGTACAGAGCCCTGGGTTGATTGTCAACAAAGGGCTCTGGGCTGTGAATAGACACAGCCGATCAGCAAGCCCCAGCTTTTAATCATTGTCATGGACCTGCTGAAAAATCCCACTGTGCCTAATCACAGCGGGGGTTAGCAGGCAGGGGTATGCGCCCTGTACCTGGAAGAGGCCAGCGACGTACAGGCACCCACTTTCAATGCCCTGGCTGAGGAAAGGAAGTTCTCACCCAAGATTTGATGGTACATGGCCCCGTCCATCATCCTTTTGATGCAGTGAAGTTGTCCTGTCCCGTTAGCAGGAAAACATCCCCAAAAGCAGAATATTTCCACCTCCATGTATGACGGTGGAGACGGTGTTCTTGGGGTCATAGGCATCATTCCTCCTCCTCCAAACACGGCGAGTTGAGTCGATGCCAAAGAGCTTGATTGTGGTCTCCTCTGACCACAGCACTTTCACCCAGTTCTCCTCTGAATCATTCAGATGTTCATTAGCAACCTTCAGACGGGCTGTACCATGTGCTTTCTTGAGCAGGGGGACCTTGCGTGTGCTGCAGGATTTCAGTCCTTCACGGTGTAGTGTTACCAATTGTTTTCTTGGTGACGATGGTCCCAGCTGCCTTGAGATCATTGTAAGATTCTCCCGTGTAGTTCTGGGCTGATTCCTCACCGTTCTCATGATCATTGAAATTCCACGAGGTGATATCTTGTATGGAGCCCCAGACTGAGGGAGAGTGACAGTTATTTTGTGTTTCTTCCATTTGCAAATAATTGCACCGACTGTTGTCACCCTCTCACCAAGCTACTTGGCGATGGTCTTGTAGCCCATTCCAGCTTTTTGTAGGTCTACAACCTTCTCCCCGACATCCTTCGGCAGCTCTTTGGTCTTGGCCATGGTGGAGAGATTATAATCTGATTGAAGGTGTTTTTTTATACAGGTAACAAGCGGAGATTGGGAGCACTCCCTGTAAGAGAGAACTCCTAATCTCAGCTTGTTACCTGTATAGAAGACACTTGGGATCCAGAAATCTTGCCGATTGATAGGGGATCAAATACTTATTTCACTCATTAAAATGGAAATCAGTTTATAACTTTTTTGAAATGCGTTTTTATGGATATTTTAGTTCTTCTGTTTCTCACGGGTAAAATAAACCGACCATTAAAATTATAGACTGATCATTGCTTTGTCAGTGGGCAAACTTACAAAATCAGCAGGGGATCAAATACACTGTACTTTTTTTTTTTTTCCTCACTGTAGGTAGTTCTTGGAGTCCATTGAGGATCACAGGTCCCACCCCTCTGTGTTATGTTCATGCTCTTGGTACTGCTTGCTACAAACTGAGGCATACTGGTTAGAGGAGGAGCTATCCTGGGGCTGGCCTATAGCTTTTTTTTTTTTTTTTTTAACCAGTTTCCAGTCCTCCTTTAGGTGGCAGTATAACCCAACAGTATCTGAATTCTTGTGTCCCGCAACTCCAAGAAAAGTTTTTTTTAGGTGACTACAAAATGTAAATTTTTTTTTTGTGTACCACTGCTGTTATTTGGTAATCTAATAACAATGAAAGAGAAGTCAGAAGACTCTCTTTAGTGCAGAGTCTGTGCCACCAGTCATTCAGCTAGGAGACTTGGCACATTCCCTGATCAATGGCTGGGCACAAGTAGTTTGTTCTACACAAAATGAAACGATGAGGGCATACATGCAAGTTGTGAAAGTAGTGATATATTTGAATAATATATAAATGATACAATGAATCATTTCTCATTTGAGCAACTTCTGTCCTTTGTATTACATATGGGAATCATCTGGATAATGAACTCATTGCATCTGAAAAGGGAAATTCAGCAGTGTTGCGCTTGGTTTTTCAGGTGACTGGAGATCTGTTTGATATCATGTCTGGACAGACGGATGTGGATCACCCTCTTTGTGAGGATTGTACAGACACCCTTCTGGATCAACTTGACACTCAGCTGAACATCACAGAGAACGAGTGTCAGAACTACAAGTAAGGGACCCGAGGCTTTCTGTATGATGAATGGAAATGGTGATTATTGATTTGCCAGCTCAAGCCATGGTTGTGCTGTAGGGCCCTTTCACACGTGTAAAAGCTCTGCTGATCCCCGCTGAGCCGACGGATGACCGTTCCGTCTCCGCTTACTGAACGGAGATGGAACTGTCAGAGCGCCGCTCTCCTCTATGGAGATCGGATGAAAACAGACCGCCTGTCCGTTTTTTCATCTGATCCGATTCTACAGATGGATGGAAAATAGGTTTCCATCCGTCTGTATTTCACAGACCGGATCGGAGAGCGGCGGATGTCAGCGGACATGTCCCCGCTGACATCCGCCTCTCCATAGGGCTGCATGGAGCGTCCGTTTGGGTCCGCCTGAAAAACGGACAGGAGGACCTGAAGGGAAAGCCCTTGTAAAAAGGGCCCTTAAGCTGGCCATATACTAACAGAAGTTATTTACAAATTTTTAGTTTTAAAATGTTTGTTTGATTCTCTAATCATTAGTGAGGTCAAATTGTAGTTTGAATTTGACTGCAGTGATGAGAAAATTAGATTTTTTTATTTCATTTTGGAGATTCGTTTCATAATCAAATGCTAACAGCAAATGCACTTTTTGAAGCACTCTCAAAGGACATTGGTCAAGCCATCAAGTGTAGTGATGAGAACTTTCATACAAACATTCTTTCTTAAATCTACTACTGTATTGCCAGCTTTAGTACAACTTTTTAATTTAGGTGATCTGCTCTCCAGGACTGGTATGCTTTTGTTAAGCCGTCCATAGATGGTTCGTATCAGGTCCCTGCTGAACTGGCGGAGATTTGATCCATCTATGGGCAGACTGGTTGTACTGATCGATCGACTTCAGTACAACCAGCCTGTCTATTTTTTTTTTAATGCAATCACTGCCAGTGGCTTTAGCCACCAGCAGTGATCATTGTGCTCTGGTGGCAGGGAAGGCTCCACAATGGCAGAACACAATAGTGCTGCTGGAGGGATTTCCCCATCAACGCTGACTGTGTTGATGGGGGGAAATCCGGGTATTTTTTTTCTCCTTCCACCCGTGGTGGAAGGAAAGAAAGTTGCATGGACTATGGGCTTCTTTAGTGTCATATCCCCTGGTAGTATATACTCGCCATTCCTTTGTTATTCCATTCAGCCTGGTGGGAACAAAGTAGAATGCTCAGTCCTGTGTAAGCTCCGACTGGAGCATCCCAGGGATTTCTTTCCTTGCACCCTGCAGCTGATCAGAGCGGTGGGGAGGGTGAAGGAACTGTTATTATGTATTCCTGCAGAGGGAATATTAAAGAGAACCTATTGTTTTGCCATATTTAGATAAAGAACAGCATTTCTTTAACCACCGACTCTACATGTGTTGCATAAGGCAGGAACCACAGACTGCATATGATAATTTATACTGGGTGGAAGGTACACACCGTGTATAATTTTTCAGGTGGGAGGAGCACACATGGCACATAATAAGGTGGGAGAAAAGCACCCTACACATTGGGGGTGATTTACCAAAGGCAATTAGACTTTGCACTTTGCAAGTGCAGTTGCTTCATAGCTTAGTAAATCAGGTAAAGCTTCACTTTACAAACAATACCCAATCACATGCAAGGAAAATAAAAAAAACTAAATTTTTACTTGCACGATTGGATGATGTAAGTCTACATGTCAGGTGGGAGGAGCAAACATGGCACATAATATAGAACATATCAGGTGGGGGGAGCACAGCACTAGGTTTCTTTCTCGGGTGACAATACAGGCACAATGGAGAAGTTCATCTCCTAGTTTAAGATGACCTGGGCGCTGATAGGGACCTGGGCTCTGATGGGGACCTGGGCTCTGATGGGGACCTGGGCTCTGATGGGGACCTGGGCTCTGATGGGGACCTGGGCTCTGATGGGGACCTGGGCTCTGGTGGGGGACCTGGGCTCTGATGGGGACCTGGGCTCTGGTGGGGGACCTGGGCTCTGATGGGGACCTGGGCTCTGGTGGGGGACCTGGGCTCTGATGGGGACCTGGGCTCTGGTGGGTCTCGGGTCCAGGGGTAGTCTCGGGTCCAGGG
>BLSH010068912.1:278241-293726 GCA_018402905.1 Glandirana rugosa | reverse complement strand
CCCCCCCCCCCCCCCCCCAGTGTCCGTGAGCTCCATAATAAGGCAGGGCGGAAATGACGTCAGAAGTCACGTCCGCCCAACGGTCTTAAAGGGCCCATTTTTTTTTGAGCTGTCATTTTTTTCAAAAATGTTTTTTTTTTTAAATTTAAATGTAAATATGAGATGTGAGGTCTTTTTGACCCCAGATCTCATATTTAAGAGGACCTGTCATGCTTTTTTCTATTACAAGGAATGTTTACATTTCTTTTAATAGGAATAACAGTGATCATTTTTTTTTAAAAAAAAGAACAGTGTAAAAATAAAAAGTAAAATAAATAATTAAAAAAAAATGTTAAAGTGCCCCGTCGACGCGAGCTGCGAGCATAAGCGAACGCATACGTAAGTCCCGCCCACATATGAAAACGATGTTCAAACAACACATGTGAGGTATCGCCACGATCGTTAGAGCAAGAGCAACAATTCTAGCACTAGACCTCCTCTGTAACTCAAAAATGCTAACCTGTAGTATTTTTTAAACGTCCCCAATGGAGATTTTACTCTGCATAACATTATCTTTCACAATATGGAAAATAATTGCCCTAAATTTACTGTTTTCTTATTTTTTAACTAAAAAAAATGACTTTTTAAAAAAAAAAGAACGCTTGGAAGACCGCTGCGTCACGGTGTGACATAAAGTTTTGCAATGACCGCCATTTTATTCTCTAGGGTGTTAGAAAAAAAATATAATGTTTGTGGGTTCTAAGTAATTTTATAGCAAAAAAAAAAATGATTTTAACTCGTAAACACCGAACTCAAAAAACAGGCTCAGTACTGAAGAGGTTAAACCACTTCTCAAAATTTTAGTGAATGGCCACGTGTCTTTTTAAATACCCTTTCACGGAAAAGTTTTTCCTCTATAGTGGGGGTCACCAGTACAGTATTTGTACATTGTAATCATATCCCCTCTCAAGTGTCTCTTCTCCAGAGAGAATAATTTCAATGCTTGTAGTCTTTCCCCATAGCTGAGATCCTTAATTCCCTTTATTAACTTTGGTGTACTTCTCTGGACCCTCTCCAGTTCCAGCACATCCCTCCTGAGGACTGGTGCCCAGAATTGGACGGCATACTCAAGATGCTGCCAGACCAGAGTCTTGTATAGGGGGAGAATTATCGTTTTATCTCTGGAGTTAACCCACTTTTTAGTGCATGCCAATATTTTATTGGCTTTGCTCGCAACAGCCTGGCATTGCATACCATTGCTGAGCCTGTCATCTACTAGGACCCCCGAAATCTTTTACATCCTAGATTCCCCCAGGGGTTCTCCTCCTAGTGAGTAAACTGCATTCATATTTTGGCCCCAAATGCATTATTTTACATTTTCCCACATTAAACCCAATTTGTCATGTAACTGCCCGCCCCACTAAATTGTTTAGATCCTCTGGAAAGGTTTCCCCATCATGCGTAGAAGTTATTTCCCTGCTTAACTTTGTATTGTCCGCAAATACTGAAATTGAGCTGTTTATCCCAATCTAGAGATCGTTCATGAATAAATTAAATGGGATTGGTCCCAGGACAGAACCCTGGGGGACCCCACTTTCTACACCAGACCATTCCAAGTACTCCCCATTTATCCCCACCCTCTGGACCTGCCCCCATACCCAGTTCTTGATCCATGTTCTCACCCTTTGATCCATGCCAACAAACCTTAGTTTGTACAGTAAAAGTTTATGGGGAACTGTATCAAATGCCTTTTCAAAATCTACATCTAAGGGCCTTCCCTTATCTAGATGGCAAAAATGAAAGGGGTTTGGGACTTTATATGAGGCACATGACGGACCATGGAATGAGAGTATAAGCATATTTATTGACACAATAATGGTCATAGTACAGAGTAATCAACATATGGAAGTTCATATATGTACGAATTAAAGGCATTTCATATATGTACAGATATAATCATAGGTAGGCCACTGGTACTGACTGGCAGCATGGGTTCTAGGTAAAGTGCAAGGTGCCAATCAAGATATAAAATTGATAAAGTAAATAAAATTGTCCATGTATAAAGAAATGTATATAGTCATGACTGCATCCAAGGTAAGCCCGACACGTTTCGTGGTAAACACCACTCATCAGGGGCGAATGCGTCAACAGTATCTAAAACAAGAAAACATAAGTACCAAATCTAAATTTAAAAAGTATAGTTTAAATATTGAAGAACAAATAAGGAGTATGCAATCCGACTCACATACATGGAACAGAGATGTGGAACCGTGCAGTATAATTGATCCCTAGGGCCACAATGGGGAGCCTGTCCCGGGAGCTGAGGTGGGGAACCCGCAACCAGCATACATCAAACACTCCATGGGTATGTGAGCTGGTATGTAGTAAAGTAGGGGGGATGCCCCATAGTCTCGAATTATATGTCTGTGAAAAAAGAGTGAAAACGAAGGAATCATGGAAAGATGATATAAATGAGAGTAGTGGTGTAAACCCATGGACTATTAATGCCTTGGGGAGGAAAACATAAACATGTGAGGAAGGGTGTGAGTAAAAAGGGAAATGGGGTGAAACAAAAAACGGAGTATGCATAGTGACTCATGCATTGACTTGGGAGAGTTACATACCATAAAAAAGTAAGGTAAGAATCTGTGGTGGGCAGACATGGGGTCCCTCATATGAATACCCGGAGTAGAGTCAATCATGAAGTGCACCATGTAATAGGTAACAGCCTCAGACATACAGGTGGAAGAAAGCGCCCATAGGAGATATTTGTATGCACGCCAGGCGAGTGACGGGTGGAGCCCCACCAGTGTCACGTGGGCGTCTCGATGGGGAAGGAGCGTCGTACAAAGAACGGCAAAGCTGCCGTCATGTGGCGCCTAAGTCCTCCCCCTTGGAAGTCAGCCAAAGATGGACTCGGCGCACACGCATTGACGTCAGAATGACGTCACACGTGAGCATCAAGCGTGGCGCTGATGCACAGTGGGCGGTCCGCCCCGTCCCCCATGTGACAACTCTGTAGGAGTGTACGGGAAGAGAGAGGGGGAGGGCGCCTAGTGTGCATCGCAGCTCCCTGGTTGCAGACACCCAGAGCGGCCCGGGGGAAGAAACCGCACGGTGCCACCAATGCAGGCAGCCTGGAGAGGTGACCAAATCCAAAAATACAAAATTACATATAAAGTACACATGATTGCATCTCAGGGTATGGTAATGGCCCGAAGACATACATGGCTCCATGGATACCAGATGCATGGAAAGAGAGAACATCTGCCTATCATGTGCCTCCATCCCTATTAGTTTGATATATAAATCGGACTGGATATAGACACACATGTAATGGGTCTCCAGCCCTGGGTTCCATCGATAGATGGGTGGGTGGGACTTTAAATGAGGTGCATACAGGATGCTCCTCAATCTCGGGTACATGGTAAAAACAAAAGGAGTTTGGGACTTTATATGAGGCACATGACGGACCATGGAATGAGAGTATAAGCATATTTATTGACACAATAATGGTCGTAGTACAGAGTAATCAACATGTGGAAGTTCATATATGTACGAACTAAAGGCATTTCATATATGTACAGATATAATCATAGGTAGGCCACTGGTACTGGCTGCCAGCATGGGTTCCAGGTAAAGTGCAAGGTGCCAATCAAGATATAAAATTGATAAAGTAAATAACATTGTCCATGTATAAAGAAATGTATATAGTCATGACTGCATCCAGGGTAAGCCTGACGCGTTTCGTGGTAAACACCACTCATCAGGGGCGAATGCGTCAACAGTATCTAAAACAAGAAAAAATAAGTACCAAATCTAAATTTAAAAAGTATAGTTTAGATATCGAAGAACAAATCCTTTTTTTACCATGTACCGGGGTGGAGGAGCATCCTATATGCACCTCATTTAAAGTCCCACCCATCTATCGATGGAACCCAGGGCTGGAGACCCATTGCACATGTGTCTATATCCAGTCCGATTTATATATCAAGCTTATCTAGATGGCAGCTCACTTCCTCATAGAAGATTAATAGATTGGTCTAACAAGAACGATTCTTCATGAATCCATGCTGATAACTGCTAATGATACCGTTCTTATTACTCAAATATTGTATATAGTCCCTTATCACCCCCTCTAAGAGCTAATATGCTTTAATCCAGACCATTCATTTGTAGCTCTGGCTGTATGTTTAGGGTCGTTGTCCTGCTGGAAGGTGAACCACCGCCCCAGTCTCAAGTCTTTTGCAGACTCTAACAGGTTTTCTTCTAAGATTGCCCTTTATTTGGCTCCATCCATCTTCCCATCAACTCTGACCAGCTTCCCTGTCCCTGCTCAAGAAAAGCATCCCCACAACATGATGCTGCCACCACCATGTTTCACAGTGGGGATGGTGTGTTAAGGGAGATGTGCAGTGTTAGGTTTCCACCACACATAGCATTTTGATTTAATACTAAAAAGTTAAATTTTGGTCTCCTCTGACCAGAGCACTTTCTTCCACATGTTTGCTGTGTCCCCCACATGGCTTCTTGCAAACTGTAAATGGGACTTATTATGGCTTGCTTTCAACAATGGATTTCTTCTTGCCACTCTTCCATAAAGGTCAGATTTGTGGAGTGCACGGCTAATAGTTGTCCCGTGGACAGATTCTCCCACCTGAGCTGTGGATCTCTGCAGCTCCTCCAGAGTTACCATGGGCCTCTTGTCTGCTTCTCTGATTAATGCTCTGCTTGCCCGGCCTGTCAGTTTAGGTGGACGGCCATGTCTTGGTAGATTTGCAGTTGTGCCATACTCTTTCCATTTTCTGATGATGGATTGAACAGAGCTCTGTGAGATGTTCAAAGCTTGGGATATTTTTTTACAACCTAACCCTGCTTTTGCCATTGACCTAATGTGGCTATGCGGCCATATTAGATCCATGATGTCACAAGCACCCCTTCCCTTTGTATATGTACAGCTGGGGGGTGAGTAATCTCCAATTGCCCAGCAATGACAGCTAACTTCTGGGTTCGGACCAACCTAGTCCCTACACAAGCACTGCAAGAAGCAATGTATCTGGCATGTACACATATATTAAATGATAATAGTAAATATTGGATGAACAGACCTTTTAATGCAGATAGATAGTTTGTAGAAACAAAACATAAAACCTTCTTTCATTACTTTTTGCCATAAGACAGTTGGTACATTCTGCCTATAAAACTCGAACATGTTAATTGGATTTTTAAAACCACACTTAAGTAATTACATACAAATGGTTGTGGTGGACCATATCTCCCATCTGTCAAAGCATTAGTAGATGCAAAGCAAAATTACTTCCATTAAAATTATGACCAAAGATAAGAGATTTATTTCAGCCAGTGCTTGCCATATAGCTTTTATGCGGTCCTTTTATTTGCAGACTTCTTAATTATTTCCATGTAAATATTTTGTACCAGAAATAAACGGTACAGTGAAATGCATGCTAAGTCAAAATACTTCATTAATTTGGTGCTTCCGATGAAGCAAATTAATTTAGTGTCGAGAAAAGAAGATCAGGAGTAATTAGATACATTTAAAGTGCATATAAAGCAATGTGATCTTTGAAATTGTTAAATTACAATAAAAATTGTTATACTAGCAGAAACATTGTAACTAAATTGTTTAATGTAAGAAAATGCTGTTTAAAGCACCCTTGACAGTTAGAGGGGGATTTGGAACATGGTTGCAGTCAGGTTGCAGTCAGGTCACTGGCCCAATGATTATGGTTATGTTTCCCTCAGCTCTCCAAACCTTGTAGAGCAGCCTTTCTTAAACATTTCAACATAGAGGAACTCTTGAAATAACTTTCTGGTCTCAGGGAACTCCTTCTAGTAATTACCAAATCTGCAAATTACTTTACATTAGTGTGATGGTCAGTGAAAAGAATTCTCCTTAATTTGTAATCAATAGAAAGAATGTTCCTTACATTGCTGGTCAGTGGGAAGATTGGCCCTTAGGTTGGCAGTGAGTGGGAAGAATGCTCCTTACATTGGTAGTCAGTGGGAAAAATGCCACTTATATTGGTGCTCAGTGGAAAGAATGCTCCTTCCATCGGTTGTCAGTGGCAAGAATGATCCTTCCATTGGTCAGTAAGAAGAATGATTCTTGCATTGGTGGTCAGTGGGAAGAGTGATCCTTACATTGGTGGTCAGTGGGAAGAATGATCCTTACATTTTTGGTCAGTGGTAAGAATGATCCTTACATTGGTGGTCAGTGGGAAGAGGGTTCCTTCTATTGGTGGACAGTAAAAAAATGCCCCTTATGTTAGTGATCAGTGGGAAGAATGCTCCTTACATTGGTGGTCAATTGAGGAATGATCTTAACATTGGTGATCAATGGAAACAATGTTCCTTCCATTGGTGGTCAGTGGGAAGAATCCTCAACCTACAGATAGCTAAAGAAAAACAATGGCATCAGTGGGAACTTATCTGAAAGGCAGAAATTGCTCATTGAACCCCTAGTAACCTGTGTAGAAACCCTGGATGAGTAAGGCTGCTGTAGAGATTTCATAAACAAGAATGTGTGGATGTGAGAAAGGTATAGTGCCACTTACCTTTTTCCTGTGCTGTCAGTCTTACCCATAGCCAATGATGTCATCCTTCTAAAGGGGCCATGGCTATTTAACAGAGGGTCCTTCCTGCACTCAGTGCTCAAGCAATGTTCCATTTGCCTCTTTCTTACTGCTTCTATTTTAGATCTCCTTAGATTGATCTTCTGTGTATTGAGCTTGGCTTCTCCTTGGATTCATTTGTTTGCCACCTGCCCTGACTTTGATCCATTTCCTGGATCTTCTTATTATCTCTACCCTCATGGCTCCACCAGTACTCCTGCTTCGATTCTGTATCTGCATGCATGGCTTTGTCGTTGCACCTTGAGCATGGTGAACCTGAGGGTCAGGGCATACCACCAGAACAAAGTGAAACCCATTTCCACTAGCTGGTGCTTAGACTTCTTACCCTGGGGATATCACACCACCTGCTCATATGGAAGCTTACTTCCCACCAATTTATGAGATATAGCTTGTTATATGGGAACAAGCAAGAGAGATTCTGTAAGCCTCCAGGTTATTTTGCTCACGTAAGCTAGCTATGGCTTAGCACTGACAGTGTCTTCTGGAAATTCACAGGGGTTTGGATGTTTAAAGTGTTACACAAATGGATTTAGTGGGTATGACATAGTTACATAGTTTGTAAGGTTAAATAAACACACTGGTCCATGCAGTTTACACTAAATCCAGGACTTTGTGGAGCAGTGTGCTTCCTACAAAAAAATAGACTGGTCATACGGGGTACCGGGGTATGGACACCATTACAGTGAATGCAATATTATATATACAGACAATTCTTTTTAATAAATATATGGTTCACTATGATGTTTCCCCTGGTTTGTCTTTCTCTTTGAGTATCATATGAGGATGTGTTGGGCGTGCTTGTTCCTGTGACCCTTTGGAGAGCAATTTATTAACCGCTTGCCGACGGCTGATCGGCAATTGACGGCGACAGAGTGGCTCTGTAACGCGAAACGCCGTCATACGACGGCGGCCGCGATACAGAGCCACTGTGAGCATGCGCGCACCGCCGGAGGCGCGCACGCGCGCTCACTGTGTTCGGGGGGGGCCAGGGAGCGGGTGCGGCGGCTTCGATTGCCGCCGGCCACCCGCGATGCCCCCCCGGAGTGAAGGAGCGGAGGTCCGTGCATGTAAACACGGACCTCCGCTCTGTGTGAGGGGGAAGGGCTGTGATCACAGCCTTCCTGTACGTGAAGGCTGTGACCACTTCCCTTCCCCAGCTAGGCAAGTCCCCCCACAGTTAGAACACGCCCAGGGAACATACTTAACCCTTAGCGCGCCCCCTGCAGGTTAACCCCTTCACTGCCAATGGCATTTACACAGTAATCAGTGCATTTTTATAGCTCTGATCGCTGTATAAATGCCAATGGTCCCAAAAAAGTGTCAAAACGTTCCGACATGTCCGCCCCAATATCGCAGTACCGCTAAAAATCGCAGATCGCCGCCATTACTAGTAAAAAAATAAAAAATAAATAAAAACCCCAAAAATGAATTCTCATCATCCGTAAACGCAACCGCTTTTGCGCAAACCAATCAATAAACGCCGATTGCGGTTTTTTTATCGCAAATATGAGGAAGAATATAAATCGGCCAAAAACGGTGAAAAAAAATGTTTTTTTATATTTTTTTTTTGGATTTGTATTTCAGCAAAAAGTAAGAAATTTGTTTTTTTTTTGCAAAATTGTCGCTCTTCTTTTGTTTATAGCTGCGATCAGAAATGACGCAGAGGGGATCAAATACCACCAAAAGAAAGCTCTATTTGTGGGGAAAAAAGGACGCAAATTACAACGTCGCACGACCGCGCAATTGTCAGTTAAAGCGACGCAGCGCTGAATCGCAAAAAGGGCTCCGGTCCTAAAGCTGGAAATCCTTCCGGGGCTGAAGTGGTTAATAGATGAGCAACCGGGTATATTTGGATTCATCTAACATTGGAGCTCTCTTACACAAAAAAGACAAAATCAGAGAAAAATTCCAAGCTCAATTTACCAACCAGTCTGCTAACCAACCGAATTAACCTGTCCAACAGTATGCGTTAAAAACAGGGGTTTTGTTAGCACACATTTGCAAAAGCATGCTTAAGCTGCAAGGCCCCTTCACGGCACCCTGTGTATTGCTTGCAGTTCCTACCACTACTGAATATATGAGTTTCTCCACAGTGGGAGCACATGCATTCTGATGGATAGATGAGGGACAGGTGACTGGAGGAGCCCAATCCCCCTTAAAGGCAAAGGGGCACACTGGACATTAAGCACATAACACAATGGCAGTAAAGGTGTCCAGTGTGTCCCCTAGCCAAATGTACACCAGTAACAAAGAGATGGCCCCTGCCTACACCTATAACTGGCCTTCACAGTAAGGAGCACATGGAAGGATAAACGCATGAAAGACAAAACCAGAGAAAAATTCCAAGCTCAACTCACCAACCAGTCTGCTAACCAACCAAATTAACCTGTCCAACAGTCTGCGTTAAAAACAGGGGTTTAGTTAGCTATGTAAGCTTACACAAGCCTACATAGACCCATTTATGTTGATTAGGGCATCAATAATGTTTCTGATGAGTGAACAATTTTTAAGCATGCTTCTGGGGCACACTGTGTTGACCAATAGAGGTGGTGAAAAAGCTGCACAGTATTATATAAGCACAGATAGACTTTTTTTTCGCACATTTATGATATTGTATTTACATACTACTTTATATCTTTTGTTGCATAGTTGAACTTTATATAGATGTTCATTATCAATTACCAATTATTTATTGCATATTTAGTTTAAGCGCTGTTCCACTTGAAGAATATGTAACTCCCCTCACGTATCAGTTTTTGGCACTTTTATCTCACATTTGGGGACTTGTCAGCAGACCACGCTGGATGGAACACCTTGTGAACTGTATTTTGCTTGATTCATGACATTGTTTGCGAATATATTTTTATATAAACTTTTTTATCAATAAATTGTTGCAAAGGTAATGTGCTAGGCTCGTGTCTCCTCTGTCCCTTACCTTTATGTAAATCCCAGTGCCTGTGTAGTTCTTGACTGTGTTCATGAATATTTGACACAGATCAGCCCCTGCTGCAGTGTCTCACCTTGTGACTTCCTACCAAGTTACAATGTTGCAGTCTAATCACCGAGGGAGAGCAGACTAAGGAAAACAATTCCTCCTGCCTGCAGAAGAATAATGACATCATCTTAAATTTTCTTAACTGAAGTTCTGAAGGATGACTTTTTCATAATAAAAAGTAGAGTTTTTGGAAAAACTAAACTGTTGATGCATATTTTGACATCTTAGGAATTTAGGCCCCATTCACTCACAGATTTAATCAGGGACGTGAGGTCTCTGATCCCTGATGACATCTGTGAGTGATGAAATGCGTCGGAAGGAGTCTAGTTACGTGACATCACCACGCTGCGCGGTCACCCATCTTACGGGTTGGAAACATTACTAAGCCCATGAGAATATACATGCAATTTTAACCTTGATGTTTGTGAGCATTCTGCCTTGCTTTTAAATAAATAATATTTGTCAGTAATACTGCGTAATGAAGTTTCTTTCTACCTATCCCCATAGGTTGGTGTTGTGAGCCCCTGTCTGAGGTGGGTCACGTCTGGTGACTGGTCATTTCACATATTTGGAGAGTTGGAGCAAAGCACTTTAACCACCTCCCACCCGGGTACTGTATATATACGGCTGGGTGGGAGCTTCCCCCGTTCTGACAGGACGTGTATGAACGTCCTGCAGAATGGGAGCTCGTGGCGCTCTGCGGCTGGATCCTGTGATCATTATGATCACAGGATCCAGCTGAGCAGAGATCAGGATATGGGTGCAGTTATTGGCCCTCCCGATCATGTCCAATCACAGTCGTCACATTGTAAACAGAGACGAACGTCTCTGTGACAGTTCTCCCCCCACCGAGCTCAGTGAGAGCTCAGTGCGGGGGGGGGAGGGGGGAGCTGCAGCTCTGTGACAGCTCTCTACATGATGAGGATTTCATGCAAAGAGCTGTCACAGATCGCCCCCCACACAGTACACCAAGCACACTGATACCCCTGTCCCCATACACATAGGTGTCCCCATAAAACAGTCCCCAAAACATCTGTATGTCCCCCATCGCATCTGTCACCATACACAAAACATCTGTCACAGTCCCCAAACATCTGTCACAGTCCCCAAAACATCTGCCTGTCCCCGTCACATCTGTCACAGTCCCCAAAACATCTGCCTGTCCCCGTCACATCTGTCACAGTCCTCAAACATCTGTCACCATACACAAAACATCTGTATGTCCCCATCACATCTGTCACA
Source organism: Glandirana rugosa (assembly GCA_018402905.1). Classification (NCBI taxonomy): domain Eukaryota; kingdom Metazoa; phylum Chordata; class Amphibia; order Anura; family Ranidae; genus Glandirana; species Glandirana rugosa. Next base: position 282,857 of record BLSH010068912.1, on the reverse strand, counting down.
GTCCTCAAAACATCTGTCTGTCCGCCAACACCAAATAAACCCTGATTTGGGTTATTTTTACCAAAGAAATGTAGCAGTATCATTTTTGGTCAACATTTATGAAGAGAAATTACTTATTTGCAAAATTTTATAACAGAAACAAAGAAGAATGCATTGTTTTTGAAAATTTTCAGTCTTTTTTAATTTATAGCGCAAAAAATAAAAAAACCCAGGGGTGATGAAATACCACCAAAAGAAAGCTCTATTTGTGTGAAAAAATTATAAAAATTTCATATGGGTACAGTGTAGCATGACTGCGCAATTGTCATTCAAACTGCAACAGCGCTGAAAGCTAAATAGGGTTGGGACGGAAGGGGGTTTAAGTGCCCTGTATTGAAGTGGTTAAAATCGCATTTGACTACTTTTGATTGAGTAGTCCACCATTTGGGGTAAGGGTCAGTGTGAACGTTTCTTCTTGGTGACGGACCCCTCTGAATACCCTCTTATGTGGACATGCACTAAATGGATTCTTATTTGAGATGCTTTATCTTTTAAAAATATTTGGAAACTTTTGGATACTTTTTTAAGGGCATGAGCACTGTATTTGTGTTATAATACTTATTCCCTAATTCCCTACTCTAACTACAGTCTGTGTGCTGCCCTGGCATACCTGCAATGGCAGTGTTCATGCAATACAAGGTCCATCAATGGCATTCTTCCAGGGCTGGTATCTTTGGGGCGAACCCCAGGTTCTGATGACTTCACATCCAAAAAGTGATAAGCATTATCCTTCTGCGACTTTGCGGTTGTCCTTCGCTGTCTCTCTCCCTTACGGGCATCGGTCTTAAGACTCTTAACTCACCACTAGGTCTTTGTCAGGAAGGTTTCAGGTAACTCAAACCCGAACAGACCCTAGCTGGCTCTCTCAGGGAGCTCTCTGTACCAGACCACTGTCCCCCATTCATTGACCCAGTGAAGAACCCGACAAAAAGTCAAAAGAACCGGCAAATGCATTAACTCCTTCCTGCCCACATTTATACAAATGGGCCGCTGCTGAGTCTCCCGCTGGTAATCGCAAATGGCCCATTTGCAAATGTGACATGTCATGTTACTGACACGTCAAGGGGGTGAATAAGGTTCAGGGGGGCAGTCTTTTCAATATGAAACCAAAATCAAGAACACGGGGACCTCAAACTAACTGGAGGGAAGTTCAAAACTAATCTTAGAAAGTATTATTTTACTGAAAGGGTGGTTGATGATTGGAATAAACTACCAACAGAGGTTGTGAGACAGTCAACAGTAAATGGCTTCAAACATGCTTGGGATAAACATAAATCTATAGTCAGACAACAAGGTGAATGTAAAAAAAATAAATAAAAAAAATATATAAAAAATAAATAAAAAGGGGCAGACTCGATGGACTACTCTGTCTTTTTCTGCCATCACCTTTCTATGTTTCTATGTTTCTACTTTAACCTGTTCCCACCGGCCCTATGCATATGTAACTGCTGGCTGGGGGGACTTTAATGCAGAGCGGCCACATATACACATCTATGAGGAGGAGCTATTCTGTGCTGAGAGCTCACTCACTGCACTCCCAGTGCAGTAACTAAAGCTGAATACACACTGTACAATTTTCTTTAGATTTAGGTTTGACCTTATATTATTTGGTTCTTGGTAAATCTAAAGGAAAATTGTACAATAAGATGTAGAATGTATAGCCAGCTTCACTTGCAATTGGGAGCTTCCGGTCATGTGACCGATGTGACAGCCAATCCCAGCGGTCACAAGATCTGAATACCCGTCTCTGCCTCCGCCCATTTAGATCCTCTTAAAGGGCTGGGCAGTGATGGCCACAAGGGGATAAGCTGTACAGTTATTTTAGGAACACTGAAAACCTAAATGGGTTCTCTTTAAGCTGGAACTGCACTTTAACCACTTCCGTACCGTCATATGACGTCCTTGGGTTTGAGTGGTGCAGGCACCATTCAGATACCGTTTTTTTCAGCAGACGATTCTGCCTCTGATAAAAGTGGTCTTAGTGGCGGATTCCCCGCGAGATCACTTTTATCAGCGGCGGGAGAGGTGCCCCCCCTCCCGCCGCTTTCCGGTCATCTCCGCCGCTTACTGGACCCGCCGGCAGCGGCGGAGATGATCCGATCTGTCTCCCCCCAGTGTCTGTGAGCTGACTGAGCGGCTGAAGCCGCTCACTTGGCTCCATAACATGGCGGGGCGGAAATGACGTCAGAAGTCACGTCCGCCCAACGGTCTTAAAGGGACCGGTTTTTTTTTTGGGCTGTCATTTCTTTCAGATTTTTTTTTTTTTTTGCATTTTAGTGTAAATATGAGATGTGAGGTCTTTTTGACTTTTTGATTTAAGAGGACCTGTCATGCTTTTTTCTATTACAAGGAATGTTTACATTTCTTGTAATAGGAATAAAAGTGATTGTTTTTCTTTTTTTTTAAAAGAACAGTGTAAAAATAAAAAGTAAAAAGCAAAATAAATAATTAAAAAAAAAAAAAATTAAAGCACTCTGTCCCGCCGAGCTCGCGTGCAGAAGCGAACGCATACATAAGCCCCGCCCACATATGAAAACGGTGTTCAAACCACACATGTGAGGTATCACCGCGATCGTTAGAGCGAAAAAAATAATTTTAGCACTAGACCTCCTCTGTAATGCAAAAGTGCTAACCTTTAGAATTTTTTAAAGTCGCCATTAGAGATTTTTAAGTTGCAAAGTTTGACGCCATTCCACGAGTGAACGCAATTTTGAAGCATGAATTTTCAAGCGTAACATTATCTTTCACAATATGGAAAAACATTGGCCTAACTTTACTGTTTTCTTATTTTTTAACTAAAAAAACTGAATATATTTTTAAAAAAGCACGCTTGGAAAACCGCTGCGCAAATACGGTGTGACATAAAGTTTTGCAAAGACCGCCATTTTATTCTCTAGGGTGTTAGAAAAAAATATATATAATGTTTGGGGGTTCTAAGTAATTTTATAGCAAAAAAAATGGTTTTAACTCGTAAGCACAGAATTAAAAAAACAGGCTTAGTCTTGAAGTGGTTAAGTATAAAAGCTACAAAATAGGCGATATAAGAAGCTAATGCTTTGAAATTTAAGTTTGTCTTTCAATAGCACAAATTACCCTATCTGAGAAAGATGATACCTTCCAACTAATGTTCAGTATCTAATTGCATTTTTATTCCTGCACTGAATTCATTTGTCCGTTACATAGCTTTCCTTAACATGCTAATTTGTCTTTTTAGTAGGATTGTTGAAATTGATGAAGAAAGTAATGGGGAATGAAGAGTGTTTTTCTTGATTGATAAAAATTGTCTGAGTACATGGATAATTATTGGGTAGTGAGCTGATAGGCATTCTGCAATGTTTCAAAAAAACAGTGCTAAATAAATTCAGGGCTGAAGAGCTTCCTTTTTTTGTTATTGGACCACAAATAAAAATGACATCTTTGCAAGTGTTAATTAATGACATCATAACTTTATCCATTGTCTCCCTTTAAAGTGAACCAGTCTCAGAATCAAAAATTACACAAAGCCAATCTGTATAAAGAAGAAACTTCGTACTTACCTTTCCAATGGGTGGTGGGTTAAACTTTCACTTTCTTTCAGATCTGTCCCACTTCTCCATCAACTGTACACCAAAAAAGAAAAGAATTCCATTAAAAACAAGCTTGGTTTAAGACAAGTCTTTATTCAGTCAATGTAAAGAGCATTTTGCTGACCCTTTTGAAAGTCAGGGTTGACTTGTCTAAGGGCTATGGTTCTAAGAGAATGGTTCTGTGCTGCTGAACATTTGTTGGTATTACAGAAACAAAATGAAGGGAAAAAAATTGCCTTTGCCTTGAAGAACTTAGTGTAGCACCCTCTTGTGGCAGGTTGTTAAGCCAGTTTCTATCACATGACCTCCTGCACCTTTTTAGTGATAGAGGATCTGAGACCTAAATATCACCACCACTTCAACTCACACACACACACACACACACACGCACAAGAGGGCCACTCTGCTTCAAATAGTACCAAGCCTAGCCTGCACAAGAGTCCTACTGAATACCCGAGCCCATGAGACATGGAATCCCAGCTTACTGACACATGGCACTTCGGGACAACTTTAGTTCCCATTGACAGAATGGTTAACTCTCCTAAATTAGGTCTCCATCTGCTTCTCGACTGGAGCCAGTCTCAAAGTTTCTACATCCCAGGTGTGTAGGTTCATACAAGTTTCAGTGGGAATGAAAGAAGACTCAGTCTGATTCTAGCTTATTACATTGTTTACTTTAACCAGAGACGGTAGAGCATCCATTCTTCTTTACATTATTCGATCTTAGTCTGACTCAGAAGAAAGTAAGGGTGACTTTGAACATACTTGGATGTGTGGACCCTACATCTTTGAAACTCTGACCGAGGTCAGCTCTTCGTCTACCTCTGGATTAAATCCTCTCAATTGGTAAGACAGTTACCCTTGATTTCAACAGGGCTTCACGGTACACAGTCATTCGACCCTAAGGTACAGAGTACCCGAGCCCATAAGTCATCCTGAGAACACGTCCGATCCGAACCATGATAAACTTCGTCTCACCGGGAGAACACGCACACACACACACACACACAC
>BLSH010068912.1:235878-249694 GCA_018402905.1 Glandirana rugosa | reverse complement strand
GGGGCGAACAAACGGTCGAACGTCCCGTTTGTTCGATGGTTCACCGAACAGAGAAAGTTCGGCCCGAACTTATGCTTGGGCCGAACCGTTCGCCCATCCCTATTCAGGATAGGAACGTTTTAACCGCCGGCCGTGGGAAAATGCAAAACGTTTTCGCAAAACGATTTTGCTTTATTTTGTAGTTTACCGCAGCTATGGTAAATGGTAGCCAAGCATACATGAAGCCTAATAGTGTATGTGTCTTTTGCTTACAACAGTCCATTCATTGCAAAATTAAATGTTAAAAGCAAACAAAATACTTTTTAATAACTTTCGGTAGTTCATCTAATATACTGAGAATTTTCATGCGAACATGCATTTAAAAATCTAATATTATATGGCCAGACTAAAGCCAGCCATAGACAATTCGAATTTCAGCCGGTTCAGTAGGAGCTGGATGAATTTTTAACCATGTATGAGCAGGCTGGTTGTACTAAAGTCAATCAATCCATTCATAGACACATGCAGTGGTTGAAGGAAAGAAAATTAGTTATGGTAATCCTAATTCTACTTAAAAGTACATCAGGAGGTAATCCAGAGATGCAACTATTTACACAGTAACAGGGCCCCCCCTGCCAAACATCTTACATGACAGCTTGAGCATTGTACTTGTGTACGTGTATCTTACTCCATAGAAAAGTGGTTCAATCACTGTTCTAGAGTTCCCCATGGTATGCTCAATGTCTTCTTTCACAATAATATTTAATCTTCTTTCGATCAGTGGCAGCCAGTCAATAAGGGGTGCAGGGTGGCCGCCTCCCTAATCTCTATGCGCCAGCCACTTATCTCCATGCGGAGCAGATACATGGATTTCAATTTTTTTTTAAGCACATGATTAGAGCCTGTGGCTCTAATTGGCTTCAAAAATGTTGGGCTCGGGGTGCAATGCTCACCCAATTGTTTGCATTCGCTATTGTCTTTCTGCTTCTCCTCCCGGCCAATCAGGACAAGAAACGGGTCTTAAGACCAGATTGGCCAGGAGGAGACGCCCACAAAGGTGGGGAAGCCACCAAAGCCACCCACGACCTGGATGGGGTAAGTTTGGACCTGGCGGGGGGTTGTTTGCTGCCTCCTCCCAGAAAATGGAGCACCAGCCACTGCTTTCGATTATTAAAAATGTTTCCAGAGCCCTTTAGAGATTCTGAATATCAGGGGATAATTTCTCATATATGGTGGAAATGCCCAAAAACCCCCAAATATATTTTGAAATGGACTATTTGCCCTAATGCGGAAGGTAACACGTCAGTTGGTTCGCTGGTTTTCCAATATGGTTCCTATGTATACTGTAGTGCTTACCCCCAGAGGAGCCACTTTGAATAATGGGTTCTCTATTCTTTGCATGACTAAGTGAACAGATTCATCCCCTCTGACACGCCTGGTTGAGTAATGGTTTGCTAGAAAATTCCTATGCAGACACAAGTATCAGTATCCTACACACAACTGTAAGGCCTCTTTTACATGGGCTGGATTCATTTTCTCAGCAGGGGATCTGGGATCTGTCTGCTGATCCTTTGCTGAGCTGAACGGAGCGTGCTGATGATAGGGCTGTGTCTGTTCTTCTTATGGGAAGCGGACACAGTCACAGCTGCACTATGGGCAGCTGGATGTAAGTGAACCGGCTGTCTGTTTACACTGGACTGCCCTCTGATCCGGCCAGATAGAGGGGAATGGATCCCTTTACATTTGTTTTTGTCGGAGCTGATTGGAGATAGGTGGGTGTCAACAGAGTCAAGTCCGTATAAATCCACCTCTCCATAGAAGAGAATGGAGGGTCCGATTGGGTCTGCTGAACCCAGACCCAATTGAACCGCTCAAATGAAAGGAGCCTTAGTGTATTAGAGAAAAACACCTGATTGCTTAGTCGAGAATAAGACATGTATATTGTCACAGATTAAAAGTAAATGATAACACACAATTCAATATATAGACAAGTGGAACTTTTCACTCACAGTAAACTGAATGAGATCACTGCTCAGTTTGAATCATTGTACTATTAAAGCAAGAGAACCCAGCAATAGACAGTATCAATAAAAATGAATAGGCCCGCAGTACCTCCTCTGTAGTTAATAGTCAGGAAAATGTCCAGTCTTCAGCCAGTTAATTGGTGGGGCCCAGTATTGATAGTGGTGCACATCAGTACCATCCTTTTGAAACTCTGAATTCAGTGTTTTGGACCCACTAGATGGATGGTCAGTCTGAAAAGTGATCTGAGAGTGGATTTTTCTTTAGAGGACACTGCAGTCCACCATGAATGTGAAAAATCTGTCAGAGAGCAGCCATCAGCTTTATTTAACCAAACTTAGGCTTTAAAAACACTATAACTGTAGATATTCTCTTTTTTTTTTGTTTTAAACATAAGGTATACACCACAGCCAACAATGAACAAATTCAATCCAACAAAAAACTAAATTTAGTACAACATATGTTCCTACTTAAGGATAATTAAGCTTAACACTTTTTTTCTCATTCGTACCTTTTTTCATGCTACATCAATGGAAACATGAAGATTCGGCACTTTTTATCAGTTTAGTTCAGTGTAGGATTACTTGAGCTATTTTCTTCCAAATTTTAAGCATGGAAAATGTGGAAAGTGCCATGTTAATAGGCGTGTAATTATATGCTGTTCCTTATCTTTTATACTCACCTGCTTGCATTGCTAATTGTCGAGAAAATCTGAAGCTGGTGAGACTTCTGTGGTTGAAATTCTGTACAGTTGTGAGACAGATAAAGACTTAATTCTTTGGCGCATTTTTTTACAGACACAAATTACCTATTCTATGTGGCTTATACACGCTTATATTAAAGTGAAACCGCCAACTGTTTTTACTACCCTAAAGTTTAAGTGTAAAGTGACTCTTAATGTCATATTTACAAATGTAGCTTTCCTACTATGCAATTTTAGTACTTTGGAAGCCTTGTGAAGTTTATGAATTTATAACTGGTAACAGTTTGAGCAGAAAAAAAAAACACACTTGCAAAAAGAAAAAAAAAAGGGTTATCCCTGAATAACCTATTGATGTTTGGGTCTCCTGATATAGGGCACTAATAACCTTCTTGGCAATGCCACATCCTCTGGCACCACAAGACTAGATGATGAGGCTTTATTTGGGCAAATATTCCCAATGGGCAAAAAATACAGAACAGCAAATATACAACAACATAAATAATGGAGGACCAAGCGTCCCTGCCCCAGAACATAAAACAAGGGAGGTCCTAATTATTGGAAACTAAAAGTCTGCCAGTCTCTCCAAACTTCTACCACTGACCAGTGTATTGGAAATCATTGGGGTGTTGGAGGGCTCCAATTTGAGTGGAGCCCACAATATTGGGCGTAAGTGCCCAAACTGTGGCCTAAAAATATGTGGCATTCTCCCTTTAAGAAGTGAGTAGGAAGTTGTGGCCAGTGGTCTCTCACCATCAAATGATCTGTTATTACATCGCCTCCCGCTCTCTGTCTGGAAATGGGGATATCCGCTGCGACTAAGGACTTAGCAATGGCAATGGCAATGGCAATCTCCCATGGAACTGATGATGTCAGTGGTGACTCAGGACCCAGGAATGACACTTGTGCCATGATTAAATGCTTCATGACCACCCACCGTAGATATACTGCAGCAGGGCGGCCACTCTGCACGAGATCACGTACCTAGCTCATGATCTGACACCTCCAGGTCTGGGGCACGCACACGTGCCACCAGGGGCCCGCTCCCACTGTGCTCACTCACAGCGGGAGCCCAGTGGTGGGTACCATAGACTCAATGTCCACCTGAACCCACCCCTTGTTCAGTACACAGTCAGAATGGCGATCTGCCTATGTCAAGAAGGCAGAATTCCGTTCTGTCAGTAGGGAAGGCATTGATCCTGTGTTCCTGCAAAGCAGGGACACAGATCTTTGCCTTCCCTTAGTAAAAGCACCTCCCCCATAGCACACAAGCACTGGCTAGGAATACATTTAACCCTTTGATCACCCCTAATGTTAACCTTTGCCCAGCCAGTATCATAAGTACAGTGATAGCGCATATTTTTTTAGGACTGATCACTGTATTAGTGCCACTGGTCCCCAAAATGTGTCAGTTAGTGCCCGATTTGTCTGCCACAATATTGCATTCCCACTATAAGTCGCTCATCAGTGCCATTACTAGTAAAATAAATAAATACAAATATCCCATAGCTTGTAGATGCTATAACTTTTGCGCAAACCAACCAATATACGCTTACTAGGGGGGTTTTTTACCAAAAATATGTAGCAGAATACATATTGGCCTAAATTGAGGAAGAAATTTGATTTTTTTAAATTTTTTTATTGGACATGTTTTATAGCAGAAAGTAAAAAACATTGTTTTTATTGTCAGTTTTTTTTTTGTTTATAGCACAAAAAATAAAAACTGCAGAGGTGATAAAATACCACCAAAAGAAAGCTCTATTTGTGGATAAAAAGGACATACATTTTATTTGGGTGCAACGTTGCATGACCGCGCAATTGTCAGTTAATATAACGCAGTGCTGTATTGCAAAAAATGGCCTGGTCATGAAGGGGGTAAACCTTTCCGGAGCTGAAGGTGTTAAAAGTCAAAACTTCGGTAATATCCCTAAGCAAATTTCCTATTTTTCCAAGGAACAATGCATAAAATAAACCAGAATTTCCAACGCGTTTCATACCTAAAAGCCAAAACACGTCAGAGTTTCTAGAGGATTTTATGTATTGTTCCTTGGAAATAAAGATTTGTTTGTATTATCAAAGTGCTGGATTTTTATCATAACACAGTCTTACTAGAGCCTGCGGTGGCTGTCAACCAGAGCACCGGTGCATCTCATCTACTGGATTAGTGGAGAGGAGATAGCAGTGCTGTGTGTCTGTTTTGTGCTGGGAATAATGTTGACTCATAAGACCGATGATGTCTCATGGGACCAATGATGTCAACAGGGACTCAGCATCTGACAGTGGTGATCTCTCACTGTGACTTCTGGGTAGACATGGCAAGCAGATTCTCTCTTTCTCTCTAGCATCCACTAAGGCAGGCGACTCTCCATAACAGTGCTCTCTTTCTCTCTAGTGATCAACTCTTATCTCCCTATGAGACTGCCCCTTCCTTTTACTTTCGCAACCCTCTGGTCTCCTGGGAGTTGTAATCCTGTCACATCAAAGGCTTACAGGAAGACCTCTTCTTGTCTTCTTAGAACCAAATTTCCTATAGTCCCAGGTGGTTCCCAAAAGTCATCTTTCCTCCCAGGCTCCATAATAGCCAACCTGGGGTGGTGGATGGGCAACTAATAGCATAATAGCAACCTGGAGTGGTGGATGGGCTCTCTTCTGGTTCACAGTGTCTGTGTCCATTCTCTTTCCTCCTCTCACCACTGGCAGCCGAGGAGAGGGAGAACAGCTGCAGCACTAACTGTGTATGTAGCATTTCATTGAGAGCCCGGTTTGTGTGATGACAGGCAGAAGTGCCATGGACCGGGGCTACATGGGAGTATATGTATAAAGTATAAGGAAAGAAGTATTGATTGCACTTAGTGCATAGGTGTGCACAGCCTATTGCATTAGGATGTGCACCCTAAAGCTCAAGCACACGTGTCTACATATTTATGGCACTGTCAGGGAGATCAATCTCTCTGCCAACACAGTGAAAGGGAAGTGCGAAAGGACTTCTCTTATGGCAGAGCTGGTAAGATGGAGATCTTTCTGCTGGCACACAGAGCGATAATGTTAATGTGCAGGGGGTGATTAGGGTGTGCCCGGGCACACCCGGCACAACCCTGTGCACACGCCTATGACTTGAGTAAAAAAACTAACAATTACAGTATATGAAACCAATTGACATCAACTAAGATCACTAAATCCCAACATACAGATAAAAACAGTAAACAAACTGTGTTGCACTTTCAAAGTGCTGATACACTAATAATACAATCCATTAGCATAGCGATATTGCATTAAAATCTTCATGCATAAATCAACGAATCTAAAAATGTCCAAAGATGATAATTTAATAAGGTACACGATGCAAAAACAGTTATAATGAAAAGTGAACAGTGCAAGAAAATACTTGAAACAAATGTGTATATCGCCCCAATCTTCTTATGAAACCATATGTCGCTCCACACCCAGGTGCACACCCAACTCATAAACTGCTTACCGACAGATAAGACCTCAGATATGGAGGCCTGGCTGCACTTTTTAGGAGAGATCCCTGCCCCCTTTAAATACTTACCTGAGCCTGATCTTGATCCAGCTCTGCAACCGAGAGCAGCGATGCTGCTCTCCCTTCTCACTGGACTCCGTGAGAGCAGTGTGAGCCATTGGTTCCTGCTCATGTCAATCAAATCATGTGACAAGGGAATGCCAGATCCCTGAGGCATGGCGGACCATTAAAGGAAGTTAAGTATGACGGAGTTTAGCTCTGCTTTAAAGTGAAAGAAGTATTGATTGCACTTAGTGCATAGGTGTGCACAGCCTATTGCATTAGGATGTGCACCCTAAAGCTCAAGCACACGTGTCTACATATTTATGGCACTGTCAGGGAGATCAATCTCTCTGCCAACACAGTGAAAGGGAAGTGCGAAAGGACTTCTCTTATGGCAGAGCTGGTAAGATGGAGATCTTTCCCATCTTCCTGCTGGCACACAGAGCGATAATGTTAATGTGCAGGGGGTGATTAGGGTGTGCCCGGGCACACCCGGCACAACCCTGTGCACACGCCTATGACTTGAGTAAAAAAACTAACAATTACAGTATATGAAACCAATTGACATCAACTAAGATTGTGACAGCAGCACTCACTAAACCCCAACATACAGATAAAAACAGTAAACAAAATAATTGTGTTGCACTTTCAAAGTGCTGATACACTAATAATACAACCCATTAGCATAGCGATATTGCATTAAAATCTTCATGCATAAATCAACGGATCTAAAAATGTCCAAAGATGATAATTTAATAAGGTACACAATGCAAAAACAGTCCAAATGAAAAGTGAACAGTGCAAGAAAATACTTGAAACATAATAGACCTCAGATATGGAGGCCTGGCTGCACTTTTTAGGAGAGAGCCCTGCTGGGATGGATGGATGGATGGCGCACTGCAGGACACAGAATAAGGGCCCCCAGAAAACTCAGCAGAAGAAGCTCAGGGGAATATAGAGATAAGGAAGGAACTCATTGTGTAGTAGCATAAAACTTCACCAGTTTTTAAGAACACTACTTACACAAATTCAGATGAAATCAGGCAAGCGGATAAATCAGCACAGATTATGATTTCCTCACCACTGTATCTCAACCCGATATGTTTCGTCCACTGGGACGTCATCTAGGGCTATAAGACTCTTATAGCCCTGGATGACATCCCATTGAACAAAATGTGTTGCGGAAGGGACCCCTAAATTGTAGTGAAAAGTCCACTTTAAGGACTGGTAAGCTGCAGTCTGTGTTTTTTTTGTTTTTAAAGTGGTTGTAAAAACCAAAAATTTTTTTTTTTTTTTACCATAATGTATTCTGCCCCCTCCTTCCTGCTGAGTGCCTACACTGCAAGCAGCTAGCTATAGGGGGCACCTGAGCCAAGCTGCTGCTCTGTGTGTTCATTCAGACACGTAGCCGTGGCTTGGCCCTGTCCACTCTCTCTCCTCATTGGCTCACTGGATTTGATTGACAGCAGTGGAAGCCAATGACACCAATTGTTGTGTCTCAGCCAATCAGGAGGGAGAGACCCATACAGCAGAGGCTCTCATGCAACATCAAGATGAGGCTCAAGTAAGTATTAGGGAGCCGAGGGGGGCTTTGAACCTTCTGCCTTTAGAACCACTTTAAGGTAAAAATCCTTTTATGTGCAGCTACTCCCCCCCTTTAAATACTTACCTGAGCCTGATCTTGATCCAGCTCTGCAACCGAGAGCAGCGATGCTGCTCTCCCTTCTCACTGGACTCCGTGAGAGCAGTGTGAGCCATTGGCTCCTGCTCATGTCAATTAAATCATGTGACAAGGGAATGCCAGATCCCTGAGGCATGGCGGACCATTAAAGGAAATTAAGTATGACAGAGTTTAGCTCTGCTTTAAAGTGAAATGAAACTTGAAGTTAGGCTTTAAAGTGATTGAAAAGTCTCATTTTTTTTTTTTTTTTTAATAACAAATATGTTATACTTACCTTCTCTATGCAATTGGTTTTGCACAGAGTAGCCCGGATCCTCCTCTTCTCAGGTTCCTCTTTGTTGTTCCTGGCCCTTCCCTCCTATCTAGTGCCCCCACAGCCAACAACTTCCTATGGGGGCTCCCTGAGGCGAGTCAGAGCTCTGTGTATCCATTTAGATATGGAGCTCCAACCTGGCCCCGCCCCCCTCCCCTGATTGGCTTACTGACTTTGACTGACAGCCACAGGAGCCAGTGGCACCGCTGCTGTGTCTCAGCCATCAGTAGGAGTGTCCCGGAAGGCTTAGATATTTGTGGACATCACTGGAGAGAGATGGGGCTCAGGTAAGTAATAGGGGGTGCTGGGGCGGCTGCTACACACAAAAGTTTTTTTACCTTAATGTGTAGAATGCATTAAGATAAAAAAAGTCTGCCTACAGCAACATCCAAAGCCGGAATGGGAGTACCAGACATTAAACAATATTATAAAGCCATCCTTCTAAGCCAGGCTAAACAATGGTGGCCCCTATCAAAACGCCCCTCATGGGTCCAAATTGAAGAGACCTCCCTAGGACACCCCACCAGATCCCTTCTTGCCGCTATATGGTTGCACTACAACCCACATCATTCCTTTCTTGATACGGTAAACACCACGATCAAAGTCTGGAAATCATGCATCCAACTTGCCAGAGGACTGACAACACAAGCTCTGAAGTTCCTCCCTCGCTCATCCTTGGAACTTATTCACCTCTACATGGTCACCTGCTGGCATCTCAAACATTGAGGACTTATATGATAAGTATGTCTTGCGCACATTTCAGGGCCTTCACTCGCAATTCCAGATCCCCAACCAGGATTTCTAAAAATTCCTCAGAATACGCCATGCTCTACAAGCAGTTACGTGGTCAGACAATACCTTCACCGCTGACATTCTAAGTTTTTTTAAAAAACCTCATACCCTGATAGTATGTTTACTACATTTGTTATTCTTCTCTTACTGCCTGCAACTGATTTGTTGTTCTACTGAGATCCTGGGTATTTCCCTTTACTCTCCCCTTCCCCCTTATACTAATGGTACATAGTACTTGATGCATCATTACATAGCGGTTATACGTAATCTTTCTGTAAAGTGCTGCCCCATTTTACTACACAACCTCATCATTGTATATTGCATTGAGGAGGGACACTACTGAGCCTGCGCCCACTCCACCAGTCCAGCATACCTCTGCCACCTCACTCCCAGTGACAGAATGGGGTCCATCTGAGCATGGACCTCATGCATGCCCTTACTTCACTCTTGTACCATGTGGCAAGGCACATGAGGTCTCCATACCGCAGGTTTGGACCTGGATGCTTTTGGGGAACCGATTGCTAGGGAGGGAAAAAAAGAACACAGAACCCATCACTACCGGATGACCTGTCACCTACGCCAGGTACTACGCTTCATGACTGGCTGCAGTATACTTTGCACAAGTTACGGGTTACCCATAACAACTGCTTTTTTCCTTCCACTAGTCCTTTAATACCCCATTGTGCGTTACAGACCCAGTTCTTTTGATAGGCCATAATCTATCATGCACCTCTTTGAATAACTTAAGAACAGGCTTAGAAACAGTTCATGAGCTGCACTGAAGATTTTCTGCAAAGTAAAAACAGAACTTTTTTTTACTTATGTCCAAAACTCTGTATATGACAGAGTGGATAAGCAGGGCCCAAAAAGCCTGGGAAAAGAGTCTAGTGCTAGTTAATCCCCTCCCTGCCTGGGCAGACTAAAACCTAGTACACAGGGGCTGAATGTCAGGTGGCAATGGCTGGTTCAATAGAAACCAGCCGACATTTGTCCCCTGTGTACTAGGCTTTAGTCTGCCCAGGCAGGGAGGGGATTAACTAGCACTAGACTCTTTTCCCAGGCTTTTTGGGCCCTGCTTGTCCACTCTGTCATATACAGAGTTTTGGACATAAGTAAGTCGGTCTGACAGCTTCTGTCAAAGGGCATGACCGAAAAAGGTCTGCCGATCAGCTCCTGAACAGCACTCTCAGCCAATGAGTCAGGGCTCCAATGGCAGAAGAAGGATTCTAGGACCCAGCATTTCCACCAGCATTTCACATGGGCCTTTATAAGGAAGCCTGTCAGTGGTTGAATTTGCTGATTGATCTTAAGCTTGCTACCTGTGTTCCTGTGATTCCTTTTTCTTGTGATCCTTAGTTACCGACCTGGCTTGTTACTGACCTATCTCTTGCCTTCTCCAGTCCTCAACCCGGCTTGTCTTACAGATACCCTCTGCCTGCTTCTGGTGTTTGACCTTGGCTTCCCTCCTGATTTTGCCTGCTCTGTTACCCACCTGGCTCCTGATCCTGGCTTGTAATGACTATCCTTCTGTCGCAGTGATTCTACAGACTGTCACACCTTACAGGTGCCATCTGCCTGCAGCCTCTGCTCAACGCATCAGCAGTATCCCTGAGTCCTTCTGCAAGCAACTCCACAGGCGACCTGTGATACTTTGTGCATGACTCCTTCTGTCTCACCTACAGTGGAGTCTGGAACTTAGTGCAAGAGAAGCCCTCTCTCCATTGGCCTCCAGCATCCAGTATGTGATACAATGGCTGAGAGTGCTGACCGGAATGTTCTGGTGGGGGGTGCCCCCCTGACAGAACACAATAGAATAGCAGAGGAGATTCCAGTACTAACATCGGATAGTTAGTACAGCGGCTCCTCCTGAGATTTTAGTTTTTTACAAGTGTGTCCAGGCTTAACTCACTAGCTATAACAAAACCCACACTTGTAGGAAACCTGCCTACACCAGCACCTTACTATAGATTCTTTGAGTTCTTGTTTGTTTCCTGTTTTTTTCTTTTCTAACATTTATAGATATAGTGACTTGCCAGGAGTGTATTCACGTAGAACTGAGAAGTTACTGAAAGGTCCAATTTAAAACTACCATGGAAGCTAGCATTCCCCTTTAAAAGCCCATTGTAATTTGTCCTGTGGCTCTTGAAGTCTCAGCTGATTTACCGAAGACAAATTGTTGGTGAAATACTTACTAGCCTGACCAGTGATAAACTTCCAGATAGAGCAAGCAATAAAACAAGGCTTTTAAAATGCAACTTACGAACTGCATGAATGGATTTTATGCCTGTGTGTCTTCCAAATGAGAATTCATCTAAAGTTTTCCGTTTGCATCGTGGAGAGGATCACTCATCTCGAATCCCACGGCTTTCCCTTTGATTTCTAATTACATTTGCAAGCCATTTAATTAGGACTCCATGCTGCAGAGCAAAAATAATTCAGACACGCAAACAATTACAGTTTATTCAAGAGCTGCATAAAACATTACTTGATGTCACGGTTTCTTTTGCTTGAAAACAATATTTTTTTTTCTCCCCATGTGCTCTTTCAAAAAGTGATGACTAAAGTGTGAAAAGCTCTAGGTTTCAGCTATGTGCCATCTTAGACCTCTTTAACTTTTTTCTGTGATAACCTTAAATTCATAGTTTTCTCCACACCTCCTTTTTTAAGTTTGTTTTTCCCTCAGTGTGATAGAAGTTAATTAGTAGTTGCTTAGGCACCCTTTGTACCCATTGCAAATGTCACTTTGTTTTCTCATTCTAATTATTTCTTGCAGGAAATAAAGAGAAAACAATATTTATTTTTAGAATGTAAATAATATATATATTGCATCTCACAAAAGTGAGTACACCCCTCACATTTCTGTAAATATTTTATTATAACTTTTCATGTGACAACACTGAAGAAATAACACTTTGCTACAATGTAAAGTAGTGAGTGTACAGCTTGTAAAACAGTGTAATTTTGCTGTCCCCTCAAAATAACTCAACACACAGCCATTAATTCCTAAACCGCAGGCAACAAAAGTGAGTACACCCCTAAGTGAAAATGTCCAAATTGGTCCCAATTAGCCATTGTCTCTCCCCGGTGTCATGTGACTCGTTAGTGTAACAAGGTCTCAGGTGTGAATGGGGAGCAGGTGTGTTAAATTTGGTGTTATCACTCATTCTCTCATACTGCTCACTGGAAGTTCAACATGGCACCTTATGGCAAAGAACTCTCTGAGGATCTGAAAAAAAAAATTGTTGCTCTACATAAAGATGGCTTAGGCTATAAGAAGAATGCTAAGGCTCTGAAACTGAGCTGCAGCATGGTGGCCAAGGCCACCAAACAGTGGTTTAACAGGACAGGTTCCATGTAGAAAAGGCCTAGCCATGGTTAACCAAAGAAGTTTAGTACACATGCTTAGTGTCATATCCAGAGGCTGTCTTTGGGAAATAGACGTATGAGTGCTGCCAGCATTGCTGCAGAGGTTGAAGGGGTGGGGGGGTCAGCCTGTCAGTGTTCAGACCATACTGAAGAAATTATACTTTGCTATAATGTAAAGTAGTGAGTGTGCAGCTTGTTTAACAGTGTGAATTTTCTGTCCCCTCAAAATAACTCAACACACACCCATTCATGTCTAAATCGCTGGCAACAAAAGTGAGTACACCCTTAAGCCAAAAATGTCCAAATTGGGCCCAATTAGCCATTTTCCCTACCCGGTGTCATGTGACTCATTAGTGTTACAAGGTATCAGGTGTGAATGGGCATGAGGTGTGTTAAATTTGGTGTTATCACTCTCTTCCTGTCATACTGGTCTCTGGAAATTCTACAAGGCACCTCATAGCAAAGAACTCTCTGAGGATCTGAAAAAAAGAATTGTTGCCCTACATAAAGATGACCTAGGCTATAAGAAGATTGCCAAGACAGTGAAAATGAGCTGCAGCACGGTGGCCAAGACCACGCAGAGGTTTATCAGGACAGGTTCCACTCAGAACAGGCCCCACCATGGTCACCCAAAGAAGTTGAGTGCACGTGCTCCGCATCATATCCAAAGGTTGTGGACAGGTTTTTGAAATAGATGTATGAGTGCTGCCAGCATTGCTGCAGAGGTTGAAGGGGTGGGGGGTCAGCCTGTCAGTGCTCAGACCATACGCCCCACACTGTATCAAGATGACCTGCATGGCTGTCATCCCAGAAGGAAGCCTCTTCTAAAGATGATGCACAAGAAAGCCTGCAAACAGTTTACTGAAGACAAGCAGATTAAGGACATGGATTACTGGAACCATGTTCTGTGGTCTGCTGAGACCAAGATAAACTTATTTGATTCAGATGGTGTCAAGCATGTGTGGCGGCAACCAGGTGAGGAGTACAAAGACAAGTGTGTCTTGCCTACAGTTAAGAATGGTGGTGGGAGTGTCATGGTCTGTGGCTGCATCACGAGGAGGTGGAAGACAAACTCCTACGGGGTGACTACCAGTTATCCTAAATCCAGACCTCTGTACGAACCGGTCAGGTAGTAGAAATGAGAGTCGAAGAAATTGTTCCGTCACCAGCAGAACCTCCACACAAATCCCAGTAATAGTACAACCTTATGACGGGACATCGGGTCAGAGGCTTCCCTCCCCTAGTACGAGACGAAGTCATACAGTGTCATGTACAACCGTAAGTACCAAGGGAGTTACTTGATATCGAGGGGTCACGGTCGTCGTGAGTACGTCGGTGTCTGGTACTGTGAGGGTGGTGGTAAGAATTGACATCCGTTCTGTGTGAACAGAAACATGAGGAGTGGACCAACGGCGGTGTGTACGAACTGTGGTAGACTTA
>BLSH010068912.1:212682-224374 GCA_018402905.1 Glandirana rugosa | reverse complement strand
GAACTAGACAGGTGAAACAGTTTATACTCAAACAATAAATGGATTGGGAATGCATGCTTTTTTTTTTGTTCTTTTACCTTGAGTCATTGAAGGTTTTGGAAGAATTTATTGGAACCTGGTTTCAATGAGGTTGAGCATCACTGCTGAAGCCAAGAGGTCATAGGTCTACACATACACTGTAGGAGACCTTCTAAAGACATTTTTTTGTGTTGGAGAATGGAAGGTTTTGGAAGAATTCCATGGCGCTAAGGTTGAGAATTACCAGCTTAAAGTTGTTGTAAAGTCAGAAGGGTTTTTTTTATCTTAATGCATTCTATGCATTAAGATAAAAAGCCTTATGTGTGCAGCAGCCCCCCTCAGCCCCCCGTAATACTTACCTGAGGTCCATCTAGCTCCAGCAATGTTGTAGGAATGTCTTGGCCATCCGGGACTCCCCTCCTCATTGGCTGAGACAACAGCGTGGAGCCATTGGCTCCCACTGCTGTCAATCAAAGTAAGTCAGCCAATGAGAATAGAAAGGAGGCTGTGACTTGGCTTGGGTGCCTCCATAGCAAGCTGCTTGCTGTGGAGTCACCCAACAGGAAGGAGGGGGCTGGAGAGCTGAAGAGGGACTCCAGAAGAGGAGAATCCAGGCTGCTCTGTGCAAAACCACTGCACAGAGGAGGTAAGTATAACATGTTTGTTATTTTTAATTTAAAAAAGGGTTAGAAGACCTTCCAGACTTCTTTTTCTTTACATAGTTTGACATGGAAGGTTTTGGAAGACTTTATCGGGCTCAGGTTTCACTAACGTTAGGAACCACTGGCCTAAAAAGTTGAAGCCAAGAGGTTATTGATAATCTTGTGTACTGCATAGCTGGGAGACCAAGGACTACCTATGACCCCTTGGCTTTAGCAGTTTTCAAATGCGTTTTGCGCTCCATACTGGTTTTTACTGACAGTAGCAGGAGCCAATGGCTCCTGTTGCTTTCAGCAAAGCCCATGAAACCTGGAAAACAGCGAGGCTGCTGGCGGGGACAACGCTCAAGAGTGGTGTAAGGTAAGTGTTTCAGGAGGGAGGGGTCATACATTGGAATGTTTTTTACCTTAATGCAGAGAATGTGTTATGGTAAAAGACCTTTTTCCTTTAGAACCAATTTAACTTGCAATTTCAGAGTGATTGCATGAAAATAAATAATTAGTCTGCTTTAAATCATAATATTAATGCTAATTGGGAATGGTGACACAAACTCTGCTGATTTGGGTGAATTTAAAGGATAGGTCCACTTAAAAAAAAAAAAAATGATATCCCCCTCAACCCTTCAGGACTTAGGCCTGGTTCACACCTATGACTTTTTTTAGTGAGTTTTCAGTTTTGCAGAAACACACAACAGTCCATTTAACATGTCATTTTATGGAAAGGGCCAGGGACTTTTTTCTGTTTTCCATAGACTTCAATGGATCAAAACCGTGTATTGAAAAAAGCAAAATGCACCTGGAATATGCAAACTGCAACCTGCATAGGTGTGAACCAGGCCTTAAATCAGGACACATACACATTAGGCTGGATTCACACCTATGCATTTTTAGTGCTTTTTGCATTTTGCATATTTGCCCTACAGTTCATTTAACATAGTTTCCTATGGAAGACGTTCTCTAGAGCAAATCTGCAAAATGCAAATAGCACTAAAAATGCATAGGTGTGAATCAGGCCTTAGTCCTGCTCTACTATCTATTATTGCATTATTATCTGCTTAAGGCATTGTTCACAAGGGCCGTAAATAACCATATGCCCTTGAAGAACCATGGATACCCGCATGGGGATGCACAGGTGTTCCATGCATGCCCTTGCAAGCAGTCCCACTGCTGTCAATTGGGATGCAGCAGCTGCATGGTCACATCCTGTTGCTCCCAATGTGACATCCTTGAGGGTGGGGGGGGGGGGGGGACATGGTCCCGAACATACAGGATTTTAGTGATGTTTAAAATGAAACTCCTTAAAAGAACATGTCTGGAGGATGCCCTGACCCTGCATGTGAAGTGCCACAACAGTGCATATGTGTACAACCTACTACAGCAGCAATGACCTTTACAAAAAAAAAAAGCGTGTTTAACCACTTACCAACCGGAAGGTTTTCCAGCTTTAGGACTAGAGCACTTTTTGCGATGCGGCACTGCGTCGCTTTACCTGACAATTGCGCGGTCGTGCGATGTTGTACCCAAACAAAATTTGCGTCCTTTTTTCCCCACAAATAGAGCTTTATTTTGGTGGTATTTGATCGCCTCTGCGTCATTTCTGATCGCCGCTATAAACAAAAGAAGAGCGACCATTTTGCAAAAAAAAACAAATTTCTTACTTTTTGATAAAATTCAAATCCCAAAAAAAATATAAAAAAACATTTTTTTTCACTGTTTTTGGCCGATTTATATTCTTCCTCATATTTGTGATAAAAAAAATTGTAATCGGCGTTTATTGATTGGTTTGCACAAAAGTGGCCGCGTTTACGGATGGTGAGAATTAATTTCTGGGGTTTTTATTTATTTTTTATTTTTTACTAGTAATGGCGGCGATCTGCGATTTTTAGCGGTACTGCGATATTGAGGCGACATGTCGGACATTTTTGACACTTTTTTGGGACCAATGACATTTATTCAGCGATCAGAAATGTAAATGTCCACCGATTACTGTATAAATGTCATTGGCAGTGAAGGGGTTAACCTAGGGGGGAGATCTAGGGGTTAACTGTGTTCCCTGGGTGTGTTCTTACTGTGGGGGGGTTGGGCTAACATGGGCATGAGAGATCTAACTGATCCCAGTGACAGAGATCAGTAGATCACTCATGCCCCCACTAACAGAGCGGGGAACCGCCGTGTTTACATCGGCAGTTCCCCGTTCTTTCCCTGTGGCCGTTCATCGCGGCTTGCCGGCGGACATCGGGTCCGCCCGAGCCGCGGGCACACTCCTCAGGAGTGCGCCGGGCGTGCACGCGCGCCCCCCTAGCGGCTGTTCGCAGATCACTGTGTTTTTACGGCGATTCACTCTCAGCATCCCGACTGCCGCCATGAAAACACGGCACGCGGTCGGGAAGTGGTTAAAATGACAGCTCCTGGCCACTTTCTGCTCTAATAAGCTCCCCGCCAGACCCTCAGACTGGACCAGGGTTGTTAGGAAGAGGTCGTTGTCCTCACCAGCATGGGGGCAAGGTGCTTTGCCAGTAAGGTACCTCAACCATGTTGAGGGTATATGGGCTAGTATGGTTCAGGAGGGGAGGGGCACATGGCATTCTACCCCCATTTCTGGCCTGCCAGGTTCCATGCTTGATACCCAAACAACCAAAGTTAGGTTCCAACATGTATTCAGACCAGACCTTCAGCTCATTCCTACTTTTAATTATTGGGTTTATTTTGTGATAAGGGTATAAGGGTACAGTCATTTGAAAAAAAGGCATATGGTTACTTTGGCAATTTATTGGTGCATTTTTGTTTTTGTTTTTTTTTTTGGTATGTGGTCGGTTTAATATTTTTTCTCTTTGTTGAATAGTTTTGGCAGTTTTTGAACACCTAAACCCTAAAGTATAACTAAATGCAAATGTTGTCCTTCAGTTTATGATAGCTATTTGTTTTTATAGCTGTCTGTGTCCCCGTTAGGGAGAGTCGCCCCTTCTACATGTCTTGTTTACCATTAGCATCGTGAAAGTACAGGAAAATACTACATATTAGGCTGTCCCCAGAAAAGTCATAGAGGGAAAATCTTCCAATGGAGTCAGTTCACACAGGTCCGGGGCGATAGCGTAGCGGATTACAAAAGGGTCCTGTGCGTGTTTGGTTCTGGTTCAGGTGTGAATTCAGGCAAAAATTCAGACCTGAATCACACCTGAACCGGTGAACAGACATGCACCGGAACCCAGGCATGCACATATGTGAACCCAACCTTAAGCTCACCCATACTTTTAATTATAGGATTTTATTTTGTGGTTAGGGTATAAGGGTACAGTCATTTGAAAAAGGACTTTTGGTTACTTTGGTAATTTATTGGTTCATTTTTTCATATTTTGGCATATGGTCAGTTTAATATTTTTTCTTTGTTGAATAGCTTTGACAGTTTTTGAAAAACACCTAAAACTCACCCCATTATCCCTTTTGAATTATAGGGTTTTTTTTTGTGGTTAGGGTATAAGGCTTATGACACAGCGAGGCTCTGTCAATGGAAATAGGTTGAAAAAGGATGCAAAGTTTGCATGGGCAGGGCTACAGAGCATATATTTTAATTGGCAGCTTTCTCCAGGTTTTGCTATTTTTAGGATGGGGCTCTGTAGTTTGGAGATTCCTAAGAGTCTTGGGTGGGATGGAATCTCCAACCCTTTGTCCAGGTGTTGTGGTCAGCCAGCAGGGTGTGTGCCCAGGTGCACACAGCCCATATAACTATGGGCTGGTGAGAGCAGTAGTGGGTCCAAGTTGGAATGTGAGCAGTTGCTGCTGTTTGAAGACAGATCCCTGCCAGGAAAATTGTCCGCCCTGTTAAAGACTGGAGCCCATGTAAGGGGGATTCTAGGCCCAAGGACTGGGAAAGGCTGACCAACTATGAGAGTCTGGAAGACTAAGGAAGCCAGTGAGCCCAGGGGGCTGGGGGGGAATCCAGAAGTCGTTTGGGAGCAAGCAGAGGTACTGCTGACTAGAGAGCCAGGTGACTTGGTATGTTTCCAATTATGTTTGATGAATGTACATGTACAAAAGTGAGTGCACCCCTCACATGTTTGTAAATATTTTATTCTATTTTTTTCATGTGACAACACTGAAGAAATTACACTTTGCTACAATGCAACGTAGCGAGTACAGCTTGTATAACAGTGTAAATTTGCTATCCCCTCAAAATAACTCAACACACAGCCATTAATGTCTAAACCGCTGGCAACAAAAGTGAGTACACCCCTAAGTGAAAATGTTCAAAATGGGCCCAATTAGCCATTTTCTCTCCCCGGTGTCATGTGACTGGTTAGTGTTAAAAGGTCTCAGGTGTGAATGGGGAGCAGGTGTGTTAAATTTGGTGTTATCGCTCTCACTCTCTCATACTGGTCACTGGAAGTTCAACATGGCACATCATGGCAAAGAACTCTCTGAGGATCTGAAAAAAAGAATTGTTGCTCCACATAAAGATAGCCTAGGCTATAAGAAGATTGCAAAGACCCTGAAACTGAGCTGCAGCACGGTGGCCAAGACCATACAGCAGTTTAACAGGACAGGTTCCACTCAGAACAGGCCTTGCCATGGTCGACCAAAGAAGTTGAGTGCACATGTTCAGCGTCATATCCAAAGGTTGTCTTTGAGAAGTAGACATAAGAGTGCTGTCAGCATTACTGCAGAGGTTGAAGGGGTGGGGGTCAGCCTGTCAGTGCTCAGACCATACACCGCACACTGTATCACATTGGCCTGCATGGCTGTCATCACAGAAGGAAGCTTCTTCTAAAGATGATGCACAAAAAAGCCTGCAAACAGTTTGCTGACGACAAGCAGACAAAGGACATGGATTACTGGAACCATGTCCTGTGGTCTGATGAGACCAAGATAAACGTATTTGGTTCAGATGGTGCCAAGCGTGTGTGGCAACAACCAGGTGAGGAGTATAAAGACAATTGTGTCTTGCCTACAGTCATGCATGGTGGTGGGAGTGTCATGGTCTGGGGCTGCATGAGTGCTGCCAACACTGGGGAGCTACAGTTCATTGAGGGAACCATGAATGCCAACATGTACTGTGACATACTGAAGCAGCGCATGATCCCCTCCCTTTAGAGACTGGGTCGTAGGGCAATATTCCAACATAATAATGACCCCAAACACACCTCCAAGATGACCACTGCCTTGCTAAAGAAGCTGAGGGTAAAGGTGATGGACTGGCCAAGCAGGTCTCCAGACCTAAACCCTATTAAGCATCTGTGGGGCATCCTCAAATGGAAGGTGGATGAGCGTAAGGTCTCTAACATCCACCAGCTCTGTGATGTCGTCATGGAGGAGTGGAAGAGGACTCCAGTGGCAACCTGTGAAGCTCTGGTGAACTCCATGCCCAAAAGGGTTAAGGCAATGCTGGAAAACAATGGTAGCCACACAACATATTGACACTTTGGGCCCAATTTGGACATATTCACTTCGGGGTGTACTCACTTTTCTTGCCAGTGGATTAGACATTAATGGCTGTGTGTTGACTTATATTGAGGGGACAGCAAATTTACACTGTTATACAAGCTGTACACTCACTACTTTACATTGTAGCAAACTGTCATTTCTTCAATGTTGTCACATGAAAAGATAGAATAAAATATTTACAAAAATGTGAGGGATGGACTTACTTTTGTGAGATACTGTAGTTGAAACCTAGATGGACTTTGTTCCATTTTTCCTTTTTAACCACTTACAGCCGGAAGGACGTCCATGGACATCCTCCGGTTTCATTGGTTATGCCGGAATGATGTCTGCACCTACAGGCATCATTCTGGTATGTATGTTTTTAGCCAGCGATTCCCTTACACGCAGAAGTGATCCGAGTGGCTAATTAACCACTCAATCATTTCTGCAGGTGGCGGAAGGGGGTCCCACCCCCCCTCCTGCCGCCTCCTCTCCCAGGCTCTACCGTATGATTGCGGAGTGGGAGTGATGTGGCCAGCAGCAATGGCTGCCCTGAATAAAGAGAGAGCAACTGACATTGTTGGAAGCATGAGAGGCTAGAGGAGATCTCTCCATAAAGGGGACCTGTCAAGGTTTATGCTGTCATAAGGGATGATGTTCATCCCTTGTGATAGCAATAAAGTTAATCCAAAAAAAAATGTTTGTACAAAATAAATAATACATTTAAACAAAAAAAATAAAGCGTCCCTGCCCCACTATGCATACACGGAAATGTGAATGCATACGTTACTTCCACGTGCTTATGTAAACAGTGATGGCACCACACATGTGGGGTATCGCCACGAATGTCAGAGCGAGAGCAATAATTCTAACCAGACTCCTGTGCAACTCTAAACTGATAACCTGTATAGGTGTTTAAAGCAACGGCTATGAAAAATTTTAAGCACCGTAGTTTGCCGCCATTCCACGAGCAGGCGCAATTTTAAAGCGTGACATGTTAGGTATCTATTTACTTGACATAACATCATCTTTCATATTATACAAAAAAATTGGGCAATCTTCAGTGTTTTTTTTTAATTCATGAAGATGTCTTTTCTAGAGTTGACCGAACACCTGGACGTTCGGGTTCGGAGGGTCCGAACAAACTTTGGGAAAAAAGTCTGGGTCCGGCACCGAACGTTGCCCGAATGTTATCCCGGACCCTGAACCCCATTGAAGTCAATGGGGACCCGAACTTTTAGGCACAAAAATGGCTGTAACAAAGTCCTGGCAAGTGCTAGAGGGCTGCAAAAGGAAGTAAAATGGGGTGAAGAGTAGGGCAAGTGCCCTACAAAAAAATGGGGATAGGGAAAATAAATTAAAATCAAATAAACTAGGGGATGATTTTTGAACAATAATGTGTCACTTACAGCTGCAGCTAAAACCTCTCCCTTTAGAACTAGGAGATGATTTTTGAACAATAATCTGTCCCTCTAAGCAGAAGCCTCTACCTGGTGCAGTCAGATTGCTCAAAGAAGCAGTATGTGAAATCTCAAATTACTCCCACAATCTGATCGTTGTGTACGATCGTAGCGATCGTTGTGTTATGCAGGGTTTGATCTGCAATCTGTCACTCAAAGCAGCAGTATGTGAAATCTCAAATTTCTGCAATCTGTCCCTCAGAGCAACAGTAGTAGTAATCTCAGGATGTAGGATCAGATGTTAAAATGTCTGCAATCTGTCCCTCACAAAAACGCCGGCAGTATCCTCTCCCTACACTAACCCAAGAGCATGTGACATGCAGCACTGTGACTCCAGCCTCATATAGAGGCTGGGTCACATGATGCACTAGCCAATCACAGCCGTGCCATTAGTAGGCATGGCTGTGATGGCTTCTAAGGGCAAACCAGTGAAACGCTTCTTGATTGGCTGCCCCTGGTATATGGTCAGTTTAATATATTTCTTTTCTCTTTGGTGAATAGTTTTGCAGGACATCTAAAGCTTAATATATCGTTACCCCTTTGGATTAGTGCAGGGCCACTGATGGGGGGGGGGGGCACTGGTCCTCCTGTAGGGGGCCTGGGCACACAGGGGGCAGACAGCAGGAGGATTGATGGAGTAGAAAATGAAGGATGATAGAACAATGCCCTCTGTGTCTCTCACCCAGCAGATGAAAGCGTGTCTCCCCTTCTCCATTCCTCCGGCTTTCAGCTGCTGTTTGAGAGACACACATGGCTGGATTTAGGGGGTGCTGGGGTGGGTTGTGCCTGGCCGGCCGTGGTTGAGCTCCTTCCCCCTGCCTGCACTCACAGCAAGGACAAGGGTGTGGCAGACTGTAGGCTGGAGCAGTGAGAGAAGAAGAGGCAAAGAGGAAACAGCCAGGAGGAGGTGCGTTGTGTTGTGCTCTCCCCTCTTGTCAGAAGAGTGCTCATCTATACAGCACATGAGACATCAAAGCCTCGCACTTACCCCATCTAGGAAGTGGGTGGGCAGTGTGTCCGGCGGGCCGCAGCTTTCTTCCTTCTTTCTCCTGTGGATCACGGCGGCTTCCGCCATGCATCTCCCTCCTCATGTAGGCATCCAATAGGATCGCCTATCCTTTCGGCCAATCGGGAAACTGGTTTCAGACCCGTGCTTTCTGATTGCTGGAGAGGAGATTCAGTGCTAAAATAGCAAATATTCATTGGCTATTCAAACACACCTGGGTGGGTTCCGAGCGCAATGCTCTGCGTCCAGAGCCCACCCTATTTTGAAGCCTATTAGAGCCTCTGGCTCTAATCAGGTGCTTAAAAAGAAACCCTGTCACTGTAATTAATGCGCCCAGCATCCTGAAAGGGGCTGGACGCATGAAAAGGGGGTGACGGCAGTAATGGAAAGGGGAGGCGGTGCCCATGCACCCTTAATGGACTTAATGGATGGGCCACTCCTGTTGGGAAGTGTAATGCGGATTTGGGGAGGGGGGATATGTGCTAGAAGGGTGAATGGGGGGGTATGTGCAAGGAGGAGGGTTTGGGGGCGGGTTTGAACCAGCAGAGGGTAATGTTTGTGCTAGGAGGAGGGTTTGGGGGGGGGGGGGGTTGAACCAGGAGAGGGTAATGTTTGTGTTGGGGGGGGGTTGGGGATTTGGGTAGGGAAAAAAATGTGTGCTGGGAAGGGTAATTTAGAGGGGGTTGTGCTAGGAGGAGAGATTTATGGGAATTTTCCCTAGGAAGGGGATTGAAAAAAGAAGATTTGTGCCAGGAGGGGAGATGGGGGTTAGGGGATTTTGTGCCAGGAGGGGTTGTGGGAATTTGGGTTAATAAGAGGGATTAGGGGGGATTTAGGGAGAAGATTTGTGCTAGGATAGAGAGTTTTAGAAGAAAGGATGTGTGCTAGGTGAGTAATTTTTTGGGGTGAGGGAGATTTGTGCTAGAAGAAGGAATTCGGGTGGGATTTGAGCAGGGGGGTGCCGGTAGGGGGATTTGGAACTGGGTGTTGAAGAATAGGCGCATTATTGTTTGGGGAGAATTTTGTATTGAAGATGGAATTTATGTTTTTTTTATTTCAATATTTCTGTATTGAGTTTTATACAGTTTTACAAATTATCAAATTGCTCAGTATGAAGGCAAACATACAGTAGTTCCATCTGGGGAATAATAGGGAGTAATAGGGGGGGGGAAGGGGGGGAGAGGGGGGGCTGGTACCAGAGTTCCAGTATGTGTGTTAATGATCTATGCCAAGGAAGTTCATGGCTTGACTGTGCATTTCGGGTGGGAGAGCCAGGGTGCCCAGGTAGATAAGAATTTAGGAAGGGTTAGATTTTTCATAGATACCATTTTTTCCATTTTGCATTGCAAGTTCAGGTCTGCAACTGTTGCTTTGAAGGAGGGAGGGTCAGGGGATTTCCACTTTCTGGAAATGTTTAGTTTGGCGGCTAATAGTAAATGAATTACGACTGTCCTGTATTTACAGGCAATGCTGTCTTTATTAAGGTGCAGCAGAGCAAGTTCGGGAGTGGGGGAGACCGGCGTTTGTATGATTGAGGAAATCAAGGTAAAGATTTGTTTCCAAAAGGTGGTGAGGGTTCTACAGGACCAGAGGAAGTGAGCAGGAATTTATGTTTTTTATGCATGATGAAATGTTTGTGTCCACTAATAATGATTTTCATGTGTTTTTAGTTAAAATATATTTTTTAAAATTTTTGTAGCCCGTCAGGTAGGCTGTAGGGGGCAAATTGGGGACCCCTAGGTCACCAGAACCAGTGTCACCATTGGAAAATGTCCCCTTTATTACTTTTCTGGGGACACCCCAAAATTTGGGATTTTCTTTTACTTTCATTTCCAACGATAATGGTAAAGAGAGCAAATAGAGAGTGAAAATGTCCGGGGGCACAGACAGCAATAAAACCTGGCAGGGGGTCTAATCCCTCTCCACTCTGTCCAAAACTGAAAAAAGTTTTACCTTTAGTTATACTTTAAACCCACAAGTGTTTTTTTTTTTACATTAAGGTCTCATACACACGGACGTTTTTTGATGCCGGCGTTTTCTGGCGTTTTTTGCAGCTCTCCATGTTAGTCAATGGCCCCATAAAAACGTTGGCGTTTTTGAGCTGTAGATGACGTCGGCGTTAGTGAGCTGAAACTAGAACCCACAGCCATCGCGTTCTGAGGCTGTAACGTTTTGGCATCTTTTGACGCCGACGCCACAATATGCCAACAAAAGCCAACAAACGCCACCTATTATTATACCGGCGTTTTCCGGCATTTTTTGACGCCAACGTTTTTAGGTTGAAAAATAGCAGAGGGATGATTTTTTCTAAAAAACGCCTATTGACGCCGACGCTCACTAACGCTCAAAAACGCTGATGCATAACGCCGAAAAACGCTGACTTTTTTTCCTTGACGTCAGGCTCGACGTTTTGTTTATTTTTTTAGAAACGTCCGTGTGTATGAGGCCTAAATCTTTTATTGAGATTTTCACAATAACAGGTAAAAAAGCAGTCGGTAGCAATAAAGAGTCTTACAATGGTTCACGTAGAGCATAAACAATTAGGCATAAGGAAAAGAAAAAAAAAATAACAACCTTATATGGGTAAGAATCGTTGTATAATTATAATATTATCAATAAAAATTGGGAAACATTAGGTCTCTTCTCCCGGCTGCCCTTCTAGGGTCGCCACCTCATTCCTTTAAGCCCGAACACATATGAATTACACAGGATGTTCTGAGGCTAATTTAATGCAGATGAGGCACCAATTGAGTTTAATTACCACCAGTGGCGGCTGGTGAAGTTTTTGGATGGGGGGGTGCCAGGCCCCGCCCTTCCCTTTGACCCCTCCTACTTTTAATAAGCCCCGCCCCTTATAGAATCCACCCACTCCGTCCCCTGTATTCCACATATTGTGTCAGGGGTATACAGCTCAGCATCACAGGGCACAGTATACAGCTCAGCATCACAGGACACAGTATACAGCTCAGCATCAGAGGACACAGTATACAGCTCAGCATCACAGGGCACAGTATACAGCTCAGCATCACAGGACACAGTATACGGCTCAGCATCACAGGGCACAGTATACAGCTCAGCATCACAGGACGACTCGACATATGACACAGGACACTACGACTCGACATATGACA
>BLSH010068912.1:161591-176303 GCA_018402905.1 Glandirana rugosa | reverse complement strand
TTAATCTCTCCTGTTATTTTGTCAACTGTGTTTGCTAGGCCCCTCTCCAAGAGTAGTGAAAACTTCTGGTATAGAACATCAACCTGTGTGGAGATGTCATGGCTGTGAGTTCCTGCGGCCTGATAGCTCTGGAATTCCTGGCCTAAGTGGGGAGGCCCAGCTTCTCCCTGCATGCGGCCCAATGACGATACTGTTGAGGCTGGAGATGGGGTATCCATCTGGATCAAGCTGCCCGGGGCCTTGGGAGTGTAGTTGAGGGTGGCTGGGGAGAGAACTTGCCTTAACTCAGATGAGTGTGTTGTCCCCGTGCTGGAGTCACTGAGTGCCTCGTGGAAGCCTCCTGTAGCTGTCGGAGCGGCGGCCATCTTGGTACACCCTGAGGCAGGTGTAGCCGCTAGCGGTGGGAATAGCTCCTTTTTCGCCGCTGGACCGGCCATATGACGAGGTTCTGTGGTGTGTGGGGGCTCAGTGATGCAGGGCGGGCTCCTAAAACCGGCGGCGTTGCGGAGCTCCGACTCAGGCGTCCATATCGGAGCTCCCGCGCATGCGCACTCCCCTGATTAAACTTTTTACATCTAGTCATTGATGTCTATGATTTTTAAATGGTCAAAGTATAACTAAATGTTTAGTGAATTTGCAGTTATTGTGCTCTGATATCCATCCCCAGCTCTACTTTAATTCTACCTACATTGTATTTACCTGGTGCTGCCTTGCCAGGGTCTTTTCTGTGCAGCCTACTTGACACTGAAATGTTTTACTACCAAGTTCAACTTCAATACAACTTGGAGGGGAAGCTGAAAATTGGACACCGGAGCCTAATACATGTAACTGCACTAAACGCCCTAACCAAGCAAGTGTTTCCACAAGAGTGGTGACAGCCTACTTGTGGTAGTGTGGCGGCAGTAACACACACTGGTATTGAAGTCAAAGTGAAACAGTTCACAGCAAGCCTGGTGGAAGGCACCCAACTGGGAACACTCGCGGATGAACAACAGGGTGTAGCGGAGCAGGTTACAGCAAAACTGACAAATTCTGTCTTAAGGGGCGGAATGTGGCCTGGCTGGTCTGTGCTCAAGTAGAGAGGCTTCCAGGGAGAGTGGCGAATCCCTACTTCTCTGGAACCTTTCCCTGCCACTATTACTGTCCCTGACAGACGGGTCCCTACACGCTAGAATGCACGCCAAACCCAGAAACCAAGGTCTTAAATAGACTCTGCCACACCTAAGATGGCCACCAGAGTCACATGGGAGGCCAGCATCCAACTGGATTGCTGCCCCAGTAATTAAGCAAATTGTAGAGGAACCATGTTGACTTCCTCACCCTCTGCAATTCCGCTGTGTTTGAGCATCACCCACAGTAGAGAAAGTGGACTCCGCCTACATGCTGCTATCCATGCACATAATAATTGATAAGGGCACTTTTTTCAAACCCAAATGTGCCACCATATTTGTTTCACGTTCAGGAATATTTTAGCAAATTCACAACAAAAGTCAGCCAACACACGTTAATAATCACCAACAGCAGAAAGAAAAGAATATATCCCTAATGTGCAGCTCTAAAATAAATATTAAAGTGTGAAAGTGCTATAACTGCTTCTATAGCAAGTAATAGGAAAAGAGTTATGATTATAGTACCTCTAATACCGATGTTGAAGATCAATTTCTCCCCAAATGTCTACAGCTACAGAGGTGAGTAAGGGCTTGATTAAAATCGAATTATTCAAAATATGCAAAAACTTTAGAGTGCATGATCTGATCACAGTCTCTCCTTAAAGTGATAATAAAAGCTTCCAGTTTTTTTCATTAACCACTTCTGGACTGCGCACTGTATATATACATCGCTACTTTGATGTTAAATACCGGGGTTATGGCAGCAGCTATCTGCCATAACCCCAAGTGGGGGATTTTCCTTCACATAAAAGTGGTCCCAATGGCGGATTCAACACAGGATCACTTTTATGGGCAGTGGGATAGGTGCCCCCCTCCTGCTGCTTCCCAGTCGTTTCCTCCGCTTACCGGAGAGATCAGCAGTGGCGGAAAAAATCCGAACCGGTGGAGTGATGGGCAGGAAGTTGAGTGAGGGCAAGATGGTCCCCACTCTGCTCTATGCCCTTGGGGGAACGTAACAACGTCAAACGTCACTTCCACCCTCCGGCCTTAAAGGTCCCCTTTTTTTAGTGGAAACATTAAATGATATATATATTTTTTTTTTTTTGCTTGTGTAAATGGGAGATCTGAAGTCTTTTTGACCCCAGATCTCACATTAAAGAGGATCTGTCCTGCTTATTTCTATTATGAGGGATGTTTACAAAAAAATTTTGAAGGGACAGTGTAAAAGTAAAAATAAAATATATAAGAAAAAAAAAATATTTAAAGCGCCCGTCCCTCCAGAAGCAAATGCATACACAAGTCGCACCCACATATGTAAACGATGTTCAAGCAACACACAGGTGTCTCCCTACCTGTCACACACACAGCATGGATGCGCTGTGTATTTTCCATCTGTCCATTTGTGGTGTCAGCGGAGGTGTAGAGTGCAGTGAGGCTCTGGGATCTGGACCACACATCATTCCAGGGAACTTCCCTCCACCTAGCCCCCCCCCAGACTCCATCAGTCCATCCTGTACCAAATCTGGATACAACCAGGATGTAGGAGGACAAGCCACCATACATCACCACAGGTGCACTGAGATAAACTAAAGACCAATCCAAATGGTGAAGGACAACTATTCCTCCATGGTTATACCACCCACCTGGCGCACCACAGGATAACATGCATACCAGACTTTTCCAACTAAGGCTCTGAAGAAGAGGGAAATCCTTGAAACGCGTCAGCCTGCCACTATTCCCGCCAGCCCTATGGGATGTGGGTAGATCCTTTTGGACATTTTTAGAAGAACAAAATGATATGATGTGATTTTAATCTATTCACCAAATGCGAGTACGATATTTACTTCTATTACCTAATAAAATTCCTAACCAAGGATAATGCACTAGGCCTCTATATTTCCTTCTCTATGTTCTAACACACAGGTATCGCCACGATCATTAGAGCGAGAGCAATAATTTAAGCACTGGACCTCCTCTGGTAACTCTAAACTGGTAACTTGTAAACATTTTTAAAACGTCGCCTATGGAGATTTTTAAGTTTGTTGCCATTCCACGAGCATGTGCAATTTTAGACCATGACTTGTTAGGAATCAATTTACTCAGCATAACATTGTATTTCATATTATACAACAAAAATGGGCTAACTTTACTGCTTTTTTATTTTTTAATTCAAAAAAGTGTATTTTTTCCCCCAAAAAAATATGTTTGTAATACCGCTGCACAAATACAGTGCGACATAAAGGGGTTGATTTACTAAGGCTTGAAAGTGCAAAATTTGGTGCAGCTCCACACAGAAACCAATCAGCTTCAAGGTTTTATTGTCAAAGCTTGACTGAACAAGCTGAGGTTAGAAGCTGATTGGCTAGCATACAAATCTGCACCAGTTTTTGCACTCTCCAGCTTTAGTAAATCAACCCCAAAAGTATGGCAACGATCTCCATGTTATTCTTTTGGATCTCTGCTAAATATATATATATCAGGTAATCAGGTGAATCACCCCTCTGTACAAATAAAACCTTTCCTGGAAGGTGTGTCACCGGTGAACTCCAATTCTCACCGAAAATCGAAAATAAACGTGAGGACACACTTCTCCTTGTGCCAATTCCATTTTTATTCCATAATCTTCAAATAGTCGTCAGCTGACGACTATTTGAAGATTATGGA
The DNA here is from genome assembly GCA_018402905.1 of Glandirana rugosa. Classification (NCBI taxonomy): domain Eukaryota; kingdom Metazoa; phylum Chordata; class Amphibia; order Anura; family Ranidae; genus Glandirana; species Glandirana rugosa. Next base: position 172,530 of record BLSH010068912.1, on the reverse strand, counting down.
ATAAAAAGAGAATTGGCACAAGGAGAAGTGTGTCCTCACGTTTATTTTATATATATATATATATATATATATATATATATAAAATGTTTGGGGTTTCTAAGTAATTTTCCAGCAAAAAATACTGATTTTAACTTGTGAACAACAAATGTCAGAAAATGTCAGAAATAGGCTATGTCCTTAATAACAAACATTACCTGCTTACCTGCTCTTACCTGCTCTGTTGCAGTGGTTTTGCACAGAGCAGCCCCGATCCTCCTCTTCTCAGGTCCACCACCAGCGCTCCTAGCTCCTCGCCCCTGTTGAGTGCCCACCATAGGTATCCACTCAAGCAGACTCGCTCCTGAGCCAGGCTGTTTGCCGTCTATACAGCTCAACCCTGCCCCCTCTCTCTGCTCACAGTTTTTGACTGACAGCAGCAGTGGCCAATGGCTCCCACTGCTCTCAGCCAAGCCTGTGAGAGCCGAGAGAGGGGAGAGGAGCTGCTGCAGACATGCACGGCACTGGATCAAGATCAGGCTCAGGTGAATATTTAGGGAGGGCTTCGGGGGGGAGCTGCATGTAAAAGGTTTTTACCTGAATGCAGAGAATGCATTAAGGTTAAAAACATTTTACCTTTACAACTACTTTAATTAGAAAATAATTTATTTAACACCTAGAACACATAATGCAACCTCACACTGGATTCCAAGTGCCGATTTTATGCAAAGTTGAATCAGTTTAGGGGAAAAAAAAACAGTCTTCTTTCAGAGTTTACACCGCTCCTTAGCCATAGCAGTGTAAACTATACAGGAGGGCCAGGCTTCCTTTCTCTATGCTGATTTTATTTCCACTTTATTTGTATCTCGTGTAAAACTGTTCACATAAGATCTTGGACCAGACACCATGTGGTCTTGTCTGGTGCATACCTTGTGGTCCACATGATGCAGCAGAAGGAGGCAAGTGTTAATAGAATCCTTGACAAAGCAAGATCAATAGTGAACATCTTCAAGTCTTTCATTGCAACACTGAACATATTGGCGCAATGTAGCCTTACTCTTTTAAATGATTGCACCACACGCTGGTCAAGTAGTACCAGGAACATTTTGCTGAAAGTGTTTTAGTTGACAAAATTAACACTGGTACACAGATTCCTTTTATATACAGACAGAGCAAGTGGTGGAACCTTGGACAGCTTCCCATAACTTTGTAAAATATTAGGACTTCCAGCACTAGATTGCTATTTGTATTCTATTGTGTTACGGTGAGTATAGGGTATTTCCTGCTGACTTTGTTTACTTGATAAATATGCATTGGTATTTTATTTATGCTGCAATCATTAGTGAATGCATAAGGTTGGCTGCAAGGTATAGTATTTTAGAGTAATATATTGCACCTTACTAACCTACTTAGCCATTGGGACATGGTAAAGGTAGTTCCGACCAATAGAGACAACCAAAACAAACCTTTCAGAAGTCCTATGTCACAGCACATGGGTTCAGGTGACAGATGCGCACTGCAAGAGTGTGAATCACACCACTGAAGTGCAAAGCGCGCACTAACGAAGCGAAGTGCACTGCAAGGTTGTGGACCTAAGGCTGACTGCTGCTAAGTAGTACCGGCTGACACGAGGAGAGAGCTCCCTAGGGCAGGGACACTGGAACACAGGGAGCTAGTGCATCGGTTTCCCCAGGGTACGGAATCTAAGAGCCAGTTGGTATTCCCCAGAGCCTCTGTGGTAAGGATGGATTTGGCTGCAACTGGATCCAGGTCACGGCCCCCAGGGTCCCCTAGCTCATGCTCAGGCTGGGCCCAAGAGGTAGAGGGGAAGCAGCAGCACAGGAACAGCGAGAATAGTCAGAGGGATAGCGAAGGGTCAGGGCTACCAACAGACAGGAGAAACCGAAGACAAGCCGAAGGTCTAGGTATGAGGCAGGAAGGGATAGTCAGACAAGCCAAGGATCAGAGCACGAATAAGACTCAGAGCAAACGAAGGAGACAGCCACACACAAGCCAAACACGAACAAACGTTGCTCAGCCATGCGGCCAGCACTGCCAGGTATATATCCTGTTACCAATTAAGGCTTGGGGTGGAGTCCAGCCAAGGAAGGCCTACTAAAGCACACAGGTGAGGGAGGCCCGGCCTTTAACTGGACACATGCAGCAAAGGTAGGCAACAGATACGACATGAACGTTTCCTTAGGTTTCAAGACAGAATGTATACTATGGTTTCATGACACCTACTCTGGTCAACTTATCAACTATTGACATTCAAACCACTATAAACCATTGCTGCTGATAGGATATGAACAGTGTGAATTCATCCTATGATTCAAGATTGATTAACTTTCAATGTATTTTTTTCTTTCAAGGTTGATTCAAGACTAGCAATTTTCAATGTGTTTTTTTTCTTCCCTGTGGTGAATCTTATATTGTTAAAAATCTTAATAAAACTCCTGTAAAGGAAAACCCTTCAAGAGATTCCAACACTTCTCGCCTCTACCTTCAAAAAATATAGTCTCATCTTCCCGTCTCCTCTCAGCTTGAGCCTCCAAGGGGGGATGACACACAGGAGTGCCATCGTAGAAGATTCCTACTTTGAAATTTACATATGGCAACTTGCCACGGCGGTGCTCTGTGTGCCAGTTAATATTGGCATCCAGACAGTTGTTATATGTTTTGTGTTTGTTTCTTGTCTAAATGTTTGTGAGTCAAGCATGGTAACATGCAGTGACATCTAATTGTGTGTTTCCAACCTTGGGAGGCTAATCTCCAAATGTTCATATTTGAAATTTTAACAATGTTACAATAAACTGCATATTTTATTATTGATAAGGCCACAACCCGTTGCCATTTTATAGCCTCTTTGTCCCCCCACTGGCAATCATTTTCTTGTATGCTTCTTATGGCTTTAATGACATAACTTATACGGCAGGGGGTTGTTAGGACCTATATCATCTTCATGTATGCCTCACTATAAATACTTTTTTTTGTGTCAACTCTTCTGGGAAGGCTGTCCACAAGGTTTAGGAGTGTGTCTATGGGAATGTTTGACCATTCTTCCAGAAACACATTTGTGAGGTCAGGCACTGAGGTTGGACAAGAAGGCCTGGCTCACAGCCACCATTTTAATTCATCCCAAAGGTTTTCTATTGGGTTGACGTCAGTCAAGTCTTCATCCATGTCTTTATGGACATTGCTTTGTGCACTGGTGTGCAGTCATGTTGGAACAGAAATGGGCCATCACCAAACTGTTCCCAGAAAGTTAGGAGCATCAAATTGTCCAAAATGTCTTGGCATGCTGACGCCTAAAGAGTTCTCTTCACCAGAACCCAAGCCCAAACCCTGAAAAACAACCCCACACCATAATCCCTCCCTCCACCAAATCATTTGGACCAGTGCACAAAGCAAGGTCCATAAAGACATGGATGAGCGAGTTTGGGTGGTGGAAATTGACTGGCCTGCAAAGAGTCCTGACTTCACCTGATATAACACCTTTGGGATTAATTAGAGCTGAGACTGCAATCCAGGCCTTCTCGTCCAACATCAGTGCCTGACCTCACAAATGCGCTTCTGGAAGAATGGTCACACTCCTAAACCTTATGGACAGCCTTCCCAGAAGAGTTGAAGCTGTTATAGTGGGCCAGCTTAATATTGAACCCTACACACCAAGACTGGGATGCCATTAGCCACCTCAATACTGGGCACTTTCTCCCCATTCCTGCCCAGGCCATTTTTCAGCTTTCAGCACTGTCACACATTGAATGACAATTGCACGGTCATGCTACACTGTACCCAAATAAAATTTTTAATTTTTTTTTTCTCCACAAATAGAGCTTTCTTTTGGTGGTATTTAATCACTGCTTGGTGTTTTTATTTTTTACTAAAAGAAAAAACAAAGACCGAAAATTTTGAACAAAAAAAGTTTTTCTTAGTTTTTGTCAGTAACTTTTGTAAATAAGTAATTTTTCTCCTTCAACAGAGTGTGATGATGAGGCAGCACCGATGGGCACTGCTAGGCTGCACTGATGAGGAGGCACTAGTATGTGGCACTTATGGGCACTGATAGGTGGCAATGATGGTGGGCACTGATGGGTGGCACAGATAGGCGGCACTGATGGGCATTTATGGGTGGCACTGATGGGCGGTATTGATGGGCACTGATGGGCATTGATGGGCAGCAGTGATGGGCATTGATGAGCAGCACTGATAGGCAGCACTAATAGCCATCACTGACTGGCATCACTTAAGGGCACTGATTGCTGGCACTGGTGGACACTTGTGGGCACTGATTACTGCCACTGGTGGGCACTTGTGGGCACTGATTGCTGGCACTAGGGTGGGCACTGATGTCTGGCTCTGGTGGCGGTAATTCATCATCAGTGCCCTGATTACATCCCTAGATGTCCCCTCTGAGGAGATGCCGCTGATCGGCTCTCCTCGCCACACACTCTGTCAGTGTGAGGAGAGGAGTGCCGATTACCGGCACTTCCTTGTTTACATGTGACTGGCTGTGATTGGTCACAGCTGATCACATGGTTAAAGTGCCTCTTTACACAGATCGGGGTCGGCCCTGTCCTGGCAACACAGCACGACTGCGATCGGTGTGCTGCGTGCCCCGTAGGGCGCGCGGGTGCGTGCCTTCTGGGACGACGTCATGTAATGTCGTCCCAGACCGAGAGCCGCACCTCCTCACCTTTATTTGACGGTGGGCGGGCGGCAAGTGGTTAAAGTTCATGTGCTTGTAAAGGCAGGTGTCCCAATACTTTTGACAATATAATGTATATGATATAGTATTAAAAAAATATTACAGACACTTAAAAAAAAAAAAACACCCTGCACAAATTTTACCACACTCTGTCTTCACTACAAGCAACTTTGCTTATAGGGAGCAATCATTGTATGTTTCCACTTTATACAATAAAAGTGAAACCATTTTCTTTAATTTTTATTGCCATATTTTCATTCCTAGCACAATGGGAGAATAAAAGGATCGCGGGTTACCTGACAAAGCCCTTTTGAATCTAAGAATAATCAAAAAGATAAGCAGAACCTGCAGGGTTCCTGCAAGGTCTGCCAACAAATTTTAGGCTCACTTTGAAAGGCAATTACTCTGTCATCGGTTGAAGAGAGTGACCTATCTGCTTCTGGCGTAGGTTTTTCAATTCCAGGCATGAAGTCTAACTCTTTGCCTTGCTCAACTTCAGTACCATGATTGAAACAGTAATAACAAAAGCCTTTGGAGAATTAAACTACCTGCCAAAAAAACTTGACAGTATAAAAAAAAACTGCACGCTAGAAGATTATATGTCGAAAAACTCTCATCCAATATTATCTGTGTGCTTTCTTTTGTTTTAATTGATATATATATAAAGTTAATTTTTTTTTTACAAGTTTTTAAGCTATTTTCTTGTCTTAACAGAAGACGGGTCTGTCAAAACATGGTGACTTTAATATGTGTCATTTCATGGAGATTATAGCAATGTTGGAGATAAGAGGCCAAGAAAGATGGCTGACTAATATAGAAAAGTCTGTCAAAATCAATTTTTAATCATTCATTCCGTTGTGTGAGCACCAGCTGGAAAAAAAAGAAACATCGTTATCTCTTGGGCCTTATGACAAGCAAATGATGCACTTATAACATGGATTGAGGGCCGGCTGACATATTTACTGAGTGTTTTGATGGAGAAAATGGATGAAAATTGTTATTTATTGATTCAGTCCATTGGTTGGTGTAATTCACTCGTGGTTCCAATGTATTCACATAGTTGCTTTGAGGTAATTATGTCTTTACTATCAATTATCCATCGTTCATTGGAGCACAGAAATGGTACCAATTGCAAAATATGATGTTATGTTTAGTTTGACTTGAGTTGGAAGCCTGTATTATATTAGTCTAAAGGGTGCGGTGGGAATGTGAAATTATTAACTATACCAGTTTCAAGGAATTGAAAGTTAGGAAGCTTAGCTCTCACTTAGCTCCTTCACAATAGCTATGGAGCTCCTTTGAGACCATCTACTCTACTCTTTCCTTTTCTATGGGCGTCCGCAGAACTATTTTAGGGGGGGGGGCATAATTTTGAGGTTACCCATGCCCTGACCCTTTTCGACAATGACATTATCACTGTCAGAGACTGCAGACATAGTACAGGAGATGGTCAGAGACTGTGGACATAATAGAGAAGATGGTCAGAGACTGCGGACATAGTACAAGAGATGGTCAGAGACGGCAGACATAGTACAGGAGAGAGTCAGAGACTGCGGATATGGTACAGGAGACGATCAGGGACTGCAGACATAGTACAGGATATGGTCAGAGACTGTGGACATTGTACAGGAGATGGTCAGAGACTGCAGACATAGTACAGGAGATGGTCAGAGACTGCATACATGGTACAGAAGATGGTCAGAGACTGCGGATATGGTACAGGAGACAGTCAGAGACTGCAGACATAATACAGGAGACGGTCAAAGACTGTGGACATAGCACAGGAGATGGTCTGAGACTGCAGACAAAGTACAGGAGATGATCAGAGAGTGCCGACATGGCACAAGAGACGGTCAGAGACTGCATACATAGCCCAAGAGACTGTCAAAAACTGCATACATGGCTCAAGAGGATAAGGACCTAGTGCGGAACACCCCAATCCAATCCCTGATTCCAGGGGGGGGGCAATTGCACATTGCCCCTACCTGCGGACACCCATGCTCATGTGGGATATCCTTGACTACCTCTTGGTACTTGTCTAACTATCTGCTCCTCTGTACCAAAATCAAGAACTTTGACTGCTACTTTCACAACTTACTCCTGATTGTTTCCCATACCTAGGGACCTAGCCCATTCTATGTTGACCAGTGGTGGCTGATGGGTTTTTGGGGTGGGGGGGCGACAAACAACCACCCATCCACCCCCCTGAGCTGCACCTGTGGCAACCTCCCCCCCCACTCCCCCGGTTGGCACCCACCCCCCCCACTGTTTGCTGGTAGCTCCGGGACTTACCCCATCATGGAGCAGTGGCGTGGTGCGGGCAGCAGCTCTGAGTCCCCTCCATGGCAGCCAGGCAGCAGGCAGCGTGGTTCATCCGCTCAGAGTCCTCTCCATGGCAGCTTCCAGCTCCCCCTCCACCTCCTCCTAGGATTGCATGTCCTTTCAGCCAGTCGGGTGATGGGTAACAGACCCCCTTTCCGATTGGTTGGGAGGAGGATCAGTGTTGCAACAGCGAAGTGGACTCCTAATATGGAGTTCAGTTCCTTGCTGAAAGCTTTGCTGCCTCCCGGTCAGGGTAGGAGTCCCTAAGCCCATGTAGACTTACCGTCCAACAGACAAATGATAAATGGGAATCAAGGTTTTGGTTTTACACCCAGAGGTGAGGACATTTTGTGAATCGTGAGAATGTTCCATTAAGTACAGTGTGAACTAAGCCATGATGTTTTTGCATGTTGAAGATTGTGGTTTTCGCCAATGATGATCTAAACCAGTGGTATCCAAACTGCGATTTATGGGCCGGATGTGGCCCTTAGCTTGCCTTTATCTGGCCACTGGGGCACTATTCCTCCCACTGATACAAGGCACTATACTTCCCACTGACACCAACAATGGGGCACTATTCCTTCCATCGACACCAAAGATGGAGCACTATTCATCCTACTGACACCAATGATGGGGCACTACTATTCCCACTAATACCAATGATAGGGCACTATTCCTCCCACTGGTACCAAGGATTGGATACTATTCCCCCCACTAATACCAACAATAGGGCACCATTCTTCCCCCTGACACTAACAATGGAAATTATTCTTCCCACTAATACCAATGATGAGGCACTGTTCCACCTCCTACCGCCCACAGGCGGCATTATGTAATTTTTTTTACCCCCTCTAACCACCAAGTCTGAGCCATTTTCTACTCTCAATGTTCACAATCTGGCCCTCCTAAAGTCTGAAGGACAGTAAACTGGGCCTTTGCATAGAAAACTTGGAGACCCCTGATCTAAACGATCTAAACGAATGATAAAAGGAAATGCATTGTTGGACTACATAATAACAACATGGTAATAGCGATGTGCAGTGTGAAGAGTCAATGGGATTGATATACTAAAAGCAAATAGGCTGTTTGTTTTTTAAGGAAATTTGAACTTTGCAAGGGAATTTTGCCTTACCTTAAATTATAACTATAGTCAAAACTTTACTTTTAGTTTTGGATAGAGTGAAGGGGGATTTGTCACTAGAACAGGAGTAAAGGGGGAAATCTTCCAATGTGGACACTGTCCAGACACAGCCTTAAATAATAAAAGGCCATTGTAAAGTCTTGTGAGGTCATACTAAGACACTGAGATTGGATGCCATGAAGTCTGATGGTCTGGAGACCTAAAGGAAATTAAACAGAGACACAGTTTACTTTGTAAGGAAAGTACAATTTGCAAGAGAATTTTCCCCAGAGCTTAGTCAATGTGGTGAAGCTTGGCTGACTTCCATCACCCAATCACATGGAGGCAAAATGTTGTTTTTCTTATTTTTCTTGCACATGATTGGGTATTTTTTGCAAAGTCAATTTTCACAACATCCACTAAGCTCTGAGGAAAATTAATTTGCAAAGTGAACAGCCTATTTCCCTTTAGTAAATCAACCCCTGTAGGTTGGTCAACTTAAGAAGGTGGCATTTTAGCTCCAGGAATCACTAAATTCTGACATTAGAAAGATGCAGCTTTAGCACTGGGATTGGGCACTGTGGTTTATGGAGTTTCCTTACAGTGTGCAATGTGTGATTTGTGCTTGCAGAGTTGTGATAAGTTGTTGCAATACATAAATGCATTGCAATATCCTTGTAATCTGTATATTCAGATACATTGATCAGATGTGAGGTGACAACATAGTTAAGCCTCGAACACACACTGCTATTGTCATACAACCACATGTTCAATTTTTCCCAAATTTGGCTGTCCGTGATTTTGTCTAGTGTACTGACATTCGCAAAATTATCGTTCGACAAAGGCGAATGTAGTGACGTGCTACGAGCGTATAAAGAGGAAGTTCCGTTTTCGTGAGTCACCCTTTGGGCTCCTTCTGCCTTTTGTTGGACAATAAATGAAAATTGGCTGTCAAATGGAGCATAGTAACGGTCAGATTATTGAACGACAGGCTGTCGTCCGAAAAATTTTGGCCAATAATTGGACCATGTGTACGGGCCTTAACACATAGGCCTCATACACACGGCCGTAATAGCAAAACGTCGGGACCGATGTCAGGCAAAAATCTGCGTCAAAAACGCGATTTCGTCTGCGTTTTGTATCGGCGTTAATGCACGTTAGTGAGCGTTGGCGTAAATAGGCGTTTTGTTTAAAAAGACATTCCTCTGCTATTTTTTAACCTGAAAATGCCGGTGCTAAAAATGCTACGGCATTAATGCGCACTAATGAGCGTTTTGCCGGCTCAGCGTCAAAAACGCCATAACGCTACAGCCTCAGAACGCACGGGTCCTATGTGTTCGATTTACAGCTTAAGAACGCCGACGCCATCTACATCCCAAAAACGTCAGAGTTTGTAAGGGGCCATTGAATAACATGGAGAGCTGAAAAAAACACAAAAAATGCGACGTTAAAAATCGTCCGTGTGTATGAGGCCTTACAGTTTACACACACCTGTTGTGTTACATCATAAGAGAGAGCGACAGAGAGGGAGAGAGGATAAAGGGAGATAAAAGAGTGGGGGGGGAGGGAGAGAGGAGAGAAAGAGGGATGGAGGGAGGGGTAGAGGTGTAGTAACCTCCTAAATTGAATCTGTATGGCTGTAGCCAGCCAGTGCTAATTTGTACTTTTGACTTGCTCAGATGCCCTTAAAAGAGAAGTTAGCTTTTTTTTAAAATCATACTTACCTAGCTGGATGCAGCATCAGTCCAATGCTGCATTTATCCCCCACCGGCTCTACGGCTAAGAACTGAGCAATCAAGCACCGCTGATTGCTCAGTGCTCTGTGAGCAGAGAGCTGGTTACTTACAGTACCTGCTCTGCCCCCCCTCTGTGCTCACTGGAGCGCTGGGCTGTGGAGGAGGCTGGCTCAGGTTCTCAGGCTGAGCCAAGTGGTGGTCCAGGGCTCTGGGCGAATCCTAACTATATGGTTGCAATCTTTCCCAGCCTGGACTGGCTTGGTAAAATCAGCCGACAGCAGGCTTTACCTAGCTGAAAATGGGTCACAGGAGTGCGGAATGAACTGCACTGCTGTAATCCACAGGAGAAGTACAGCCAAACAAGCTTTGGCTGTACTTCTACTTTAAGTGCAGTCTGGCTGTCAGTTCTCACTTCTGCCACTAGGTATCGCTGGCACCTATGGAACTAGTAGGAGTCTGCATTATGAATATTTATATCTATTGGGGGTGAGCTGATGCAAGCTCTCTTCCCCTGGGCTGCAGCCTGGGGAGGGCGCATGCTAAACAGCTGCTTATTTAGGTATGTCTGTCTAAGCAGGTCTATTTGGACTGGATTCTGGGTTTGCCTTCCTGGGGAAGCCTGTGTGAGAAAAGAGCTTAAATATACTCCTGAAGAGTGGGGGCCAGGGTGGGAGTCCCAGGTAAAGCAGGGAGATTCTCCTGGGGGACTCTTGACAATACAAATTTTCCATCCTGCTCCTTCAACATTTTTTTTTTTGTTACTGTGGTCAAAAAAAGGAATGTGGATACGATACACTAATGATTAATAAACTTTCTTAGAACATTCTTTTCTTAAGAATGTTCATTTAAATTTCTACACATTAATAAACAACTTTACAATCTCACTATTCCAGGTCAGGAATTGAATGTCAGCTCTCTGCACACCCCTGAATGGTATCATTTACCTATAGAGAGGGTCTGGACGAATCTGTCTGTATGGATTTATTCGTCGACAAATCGTACGCGGGAGGGGTCCGACGTCGGGTCCCCTTCTCTCGAACGTAGTCGAGTGGGGGTTATCTATATTTATAAGTATTA